>CM039119.1:982024-1014189 GCA_022036555.1 Microstegium vimineum
CTGCGTGTAGAGCTTTTATGGACTTAAAGCGTAGCTGTTGGGATGTCGTGTGTAATAAACCATGAAATTAGATGCTTGCTTGTTATCGCATTTTATGGTTTTTATGGTTCTTTGCTTGAGTGTATGAGTAGTTAATTACTTAAACAAAATAATAATCGATGCACGATCGCCTAACCTTATATCTTGCAGCAAGATGTCGACTCGCCGTTCTGAATCTTTGGGTCGCTGTTCCCCTTCCCCGCAACCGGCCGCACTTTGGTCGCGGTCCGGTCGTGGTCGTGGACGCATGGGAGCCACCCCCCTCAAACCTCAACAAGGAGGCACCCTGCGCTCCTACCCCACCCCCTTTGCTGGAGGACCCCCTACATGGGGAGGACCTTCCACCCCATCCCCTCCCCCGCTGGGTGTTCAGGCTGGAGCGACCACCACCACCACCTCCCCGCTTCTAATGGAAGTGATGGATCACCAGACTCGCATCATGGAGGCCCTCGCAGAGAACCTGATGAGGTGAAATGGGGCTTCCAGAACGACTTCCAGAGGAAGCTAGAGGGGTTCTAAAGCTGAGGCCGCCTACCTTCGACGGCATGACGGCCGATCCCATTGCTGTCGGGGGACTAGCTGCGGGGATCAAGAAGAAGTGGACCTTACCACTTGCTCCGACGAGGAGTGCGTTGGGGCGCAGCTCCCCAGCTCACTGGCGCAGCACGCGCTTTGGGGGGACAGTTTCAGTGACTCCCACCCGACCCTGCTCACATCTCCTAGGAGGAGTTCCCCGAGGTTTTTCCGTGAGTACCATAATCCTGATGGTGCTATGGAGGCGAAGGCGGAGGAGTTCCGCAACATTCTCAGGGCTTTGAGAGGATTCACGAGTATGTGAACGCTTCACCCACATGATGCGGTATTCCCCCCTCTGAGAGTGACACTGAGAAGAAGAAGATGTACTATTTCCGCAAGGGCCTGAACCCTCGTCTCAAGCTGGCTCTCTCGGGTAACCCTAGTTACACCTTGAGGGAGATGATCGACAAGATGCTGGAGATTGAGAAGGATCGTCTAGAGGATGACGTGTTCTTCAAGGAGAAGAAGCGTAATGCGGAGGCTACCTCTCGCTCCTCGGCCCGCCAGAGGCCATGAGTGAGTGGGCAGCCCTCGTCTCGCCCCGTCTTCCTCAGGGAGCTGTGTGTGGCTCGAGCCGTGGAGGTGGTACCAACACCGCCAACTACCACCACCCCGCTCCGGCCCGCCCTCTGCTGAGTCGCCCCGCGTCAGGTACCAGCACGTGGAAGGCACCTGTGCCCACCGCTACAGGCAGTGCGCCCTTCACTTGCTTCAGCGGTGGCCTCCCAGGTCACAGGATCACCCACTGCCCCAACCAGACGACCGCTCCACTGACACCGGCCCCCGCTAGGCAGGTTCAGGGAACCCCTTACAAGGGAGCTACTGGACCTACCCGTGGCCGCCTCGCGCACATGACAGCTAAGGACACTCAGGCAGCTACTGACGTGGTGTACGGTATGTTCTTAGTACATGGTACCAATGCATCCGTGTTGTTTGATTCAGGAGCTACTTGTTCATATATCTCTACTAAGTTCTTGTGGGAGTATGGTCCCTCAGTAACCCCTCGTCAGATACCCATAGACACTCACTCACCTTTGGGAAACATTAGATGCACCCACAGATGCAAGGATGTGAGCATTACCATTGAGGGACACACCTTTCTAGCTGATCTTACCTTACTACCCTCTGATGGATTGGATGTTATCCTCAGAATGGATTGGTTGACTCAGCACAAGGGTGTGATATCATGCTCACCCAGGTACGTGATGATCACACACCCAAGTGGCCAAGTGGTTCGATGTGAGCCTAGCAAGGGGAAGACTGTCTCTATGTTGTGTACCCTTGAAGCCAAGGAGTTGGAGGAAGTGCCAGTGGTATGTGAGTACCCGGATGTGTTTCCAGAGGAGTTACCAGGAATGCTAACGGATTGGGATGTCGAGTTCGTGATCGACCTCCTGCCAGGTACAAGCCCTATTGCTAAGAGGCCTTACCGCATGTCAGTAGATGAGTTGGGAGAGTTGAAGAAGCAGCTGAAAGAGCTGATAGAGAAGGGGTATATCAGGCCAAGTGCTTCCCCTTGGGGTTCCCCTGTGCTGTTTGTGAAGAAGAAGGATGGTTCCATGAGGATGTGTATTGACTACCAGAACCTGAATGCGGTCACAGTCAAGAACAAGTATCCATTGTCTCGGATAGATGACTTGTTGGACCAGCTAAGGAATGCTAAGTTCTTCTCCAAGATTGACCTTCGTTCTGGATACCATCAGATGAAGATCAGGAACGAGGACATTCCTAAGACGGCCTTTGTCACAAGGTATGGGCAGTATGAGTTCATTGTGGTGTTCTATGGTCTAACGAATGCCCCCACATACTTCATGAATATGATGAACAAGGTGTTCATGAACGAGCTTGACAAGTTCGTGGTGGTGTTCATTGATGACATTCTAGTCTATTCAGCCACCGCGGAGGAGCATGAGCTTCACCTCAGAGCTGTGCTCGAGAAGCTAAGGCAGAACCAGCTATATGCCACGTTCAGTAAGTGTGAGTTTTGGCTTGAAGAAGTCGCATTCTTCGGTCACGTACTTACCGCTGAGGGAGTTGCAGTGGACCCAGCCAAGATTGAGGCTGTGAAGGAGTGGGAACAACCCTGCAATGTGTCTGATATCAGGAGTTTCTTGGGATTGGCAGGTTACTATCGCTGGTTCATCGAGAACTTTTCCAAGATAGCCAAGCCCATGACAAATCTGTTGAAGAAGAACAATGAGTTTGAGTGGACGCCCGAGTGCGAAGAGAGCTTCCAAACACTCAACACGAAGCTCACTACCACTCCAGTGCTAGCACTACCCGACATTGGGCAAGCCTTCATCGTATATTGTGATGCTTCGAGGCAAGGCTTAGGTTGTGTCCTGATGCAACATGGAAGGGTTATCGCATATGCCTCTCGTCAGCTGAAAGAGCATGAGCAACGGTACCCGACCCACGATCTTGAGCTTGCAGCTGTTGTGCACGCTCTGAAGATTTGGAGGTACTACCTGATTGGGAATAAGTGCGAGGTCTATACAGATCACAAGAGCCTAAAGTACTTCTTCACTCAGGAAGGTCTGAACATGAGGCAGCGAAGATGGCTTGAGCTGATCAAGGACTACGATTTGGAGATACTTTACCACCCTGGGAAAGCCAATGTAGTCGCAGATGCCCTAAGTCGCAAGAGCTACTGCCACACCATTATCACCAGCACCCTACCTCCAGAATTGAACCGGGAATTGGAGGGTCTCCAGCTTGAGATAATACCCTCGAACCTGCTACACGAGCTTCGCATCCAGTATGATCTCACGGATCGAATACGCAAGCAACAGCAGAGGTGCCCGGAGATGCAAGAAATCAGGGATCTGATAGGGCTCGACAAATGAGCGGAGTTCAGGGAGGATGATCAGGGAACCATCTGGTACAAGACAAGGATCTGCGTGCCCGCCGATCGAGCTTTGCGTGATGAGATCTTGTCTGAGGCACATGACTCCAAGTATTGTATCCACCCAGGGGGTGTCAAGATGTATGCTGACTTGAAGAGGCATTTCTGGTGGAAAGGCATGAAAGCCGAGATTGCAGGCCATGTGGCTCGATGCGACATCTGTAATCGAGTCAAGGCTGAGCATCAAAGACCCGCCGGACTCCTAAAGCCGTTGGAAGTTTCTGTCTAGAAGTGGGATAGCATTTCTATGGACTTTATAGTCGGTTTGCCTCGATCGCAAAAGGGGCACGACTCCATCTGGGTGATAGTCGACCGTTTGACCAAAGTGGCACACTTTGTCGCTTTCAAGACTGACTACCGTTCGGACAAGTTGGCAGATCTGTACATTGAGAACATCTTACGACTGCATGGGGCACCCACCAGCATCGTATCCGATCGGGGAACTCAGTTTGTGTCTCGGTTCTAGAAATCTCTTCACCAGGCTATTGGTACTCAGCTGGACTATAGCACGGCATACCACCCTCAGACTGATGGTCAGACAGAAAAGGTGAACCAGATTCTGGAGGACATGCTTCGAGCTTGTGTCTTGAAGTACGGTTTAGATTGGGAGAAATGCTTGCCTCATGTCGAGTTCTCTTACAACAACAACTATCAGGCTAGTCTCAAGATGTCTCTGTTTGAGGCCTTGTATGGGAGACCTTGCAGAACCCCATTGATGTGGTCTGAGCCTGGAGAAAGATCTTTCTTTGGCCCTGCAAAGATCAAGGATGCCAAAGAGGGAGTCGCTCAGGTGCGAGAAAACCTAAAGATCGCACAGAGTTGACAGAAAAGCTATGCCGATAAAAGAAGGAGGGATCTGGAGTTTGAAGTCGGGGACTTCGTGTATCTCAAGGTGTCACCACTTCGGAGAACCTCCCGTTTTCACGTGAAAGGAAAGCTAGCACCAAGGTATGTGGGCCCTTACCGCATCTGTGAGAGGATTGGCAAGTTGGCCTACAAGGTGGAACTCCCTGAAGAACTCGCGGGAGTGCACCCAATGTTCCACGTGTCTCAGCTGCGTAAGTGCTTGAAGCTACCTAGTGAGCAGATCTCCTCAGAGGTTCTCGACCTGCAAGACACTCTGGAGTACAAGGAACACCGAGTTCTAATTCTTGACAGAGCCACCAAAGAAACCAGAAGCACCACCATACCCATGTGCAAGGTTCAGTGGAGCAACCACACTAAACATGAAGCCACTTGGGAGAAGGAGTCCGAGCTCCGGTTGTTGTACCCCTACCTCTTCGAAAGGTACGTCTCACTTTAAATCTCGGGACGAGATTCTAATGAGGGGGGAGGATTGTAACAACCCGAGTTTTCAAAACACACAAAAATCTGAACTTTTTAAAAAATTTCTTGCATAGCGCATAACTGGTGTTTGCATGTTAGGAAACCCCTGAGTTAGTTGCACAAGTAGAGCCTAATAGTGCTAATTATAGTTGCATGGCATGTGTTTAACTTCTTATGGAGTTTGGAGTGTTAACCAATTTAACTAATTAAACTTGTTGCTTTTTGAAATAAAAGAAAAAGGGAAAGGAGAGGGCTTGGCCTGCAGGCCAACCATTCCAGCCCAGCCGGTCCAGCAGACCCGCTCAGCGCGCAACCCAGTCCAGCCGTGAGGCCCAGCCAGTCCTCCCACCCAGCGGACCAGCGCGCGGCCCAGCACCCCTCACGCGCAGCGCGCGCACAGCCTAGCCCTGGCCCCCGCCTGCTCGCCGGCCCAGCCGAGCAATGCGTCGCCACCCGCCCCGATCCTCTCCACCTCGCTGACAAGTGGACCATGGAGATCCTACCTGTCATCCCCTACTTTTTTCTCCCGCTCTCTGCTTTTAACCGGCCGAAGCAAAGCAGGGCAGAGCCCCGCGCCGGAGCCGCTCCTGCCTGCGCCTCCGCGCCAGCACGACCCCACCTGGAAGCCGCCGAAGCACCACACTCCGCGTCTCCCCCGCAACCATCCCCGCTCGGCGCCAAGGGAACAGTAGCAGGGGCTGACACCGCCTACGCTGACGCCGTTCAAAATTGGACGCGCCACCGCACGCCAGAGCTCCCCCGCTCCCGCAAAACCCTAGCCGAGGCCGCTCATCCGCCCTACAGGTGCCCCCTCACCATCTCCTGTTGTCTGCTGCCGCCATGGTGATGCCGGCTCTATAAAAGGGCAGAGCTCCCTCGCGCCGCGCCCTTCCCAACTCCAGTCGCCACACCGGTGGCCTCGCCAAACCGCAGAGAGGAGAGGAAGGGTGAAGAAGAAGGGAGGAAGGAGGAGGATGGAGGCCGCCGCGTGACACCGTCCGGGCTCGCCGAAGGCCGAACCGCGCGGTTGACCATGCCGGCGTTGCGGCTCTGCACGGCACCGCACCGACCCATCACTGCATCGCCTCACCCTGCACCGCTAGCCACCCTCACCGCCACCCACGGTGAGTCCGCTGCCATGCCTCTAGCCGAAGTTCGTCGCATTGTGTCGCAGTTGCCATGGTCGGTCCTTTCCTTGGCAAGGTCTTGTTCGCACCGCACCGTGCACCCAGAGCTCCAACCACCTCCACCGGCCTCAGGGCATCCCCAAACACGCACCCACATCCACCAGAGCGCCTTGGGCCGAGCCGGCCGCGTACGCCTCGCCGGCGCGGCCGAGCACCATGAGCACCACCATGCCACACCTTTTGCACCACACTCCGGCTGTCCCGCTTGCCGGGGAGGGGCCGTTGAGGTTCGCCACCGCTGCGCGCACGCGGCCAACTCACCTATGGAACCCGCGCACGACCCTACCACCCTGACCCCCTAGCGCTGCCGCCGTTCGAGCCATCACGGCGTACCGCGGCGCATCTTGCCGCGACGCGCGCTCCCCGCTGAGCCCCAGGCCTCGCCTGCGTACGCCACAGCTCACCAAGCCCGCCGCGACACGCACGCGTCGCCTGGACCCGGCCCTCGCCGCCACAGGACGCCCTGCCATCTTGCTGTGCGCACCACCTCCGTCGCTGTTCATCGAACCGCCAGGACCAGGGCACTGTCTGGGAGCAGAGGCAGAGAGGAGAACCGGCCGGGAAAGCCGCACACGACCACACGCGCGGCACGCCCGCACCCATAGCCGAGCATTGGCGCTTGCATCGCCACGGGGACGCCAAAGGCCGAGCAGAGCGGTCCTTCCACCGCCGAGTGCCGGTGCACCAGGGTTGAGTCCACCGGGGACCAGGAAGCGAATGGGAGAGAAGGAGGCGGACCCGTGGACTCAGTCCACCGCGAACCCGCCCCCAGTGTCCCGCGGGCCAGCACAAGGGAGAGGGATGTGGGCCTCGGCGCCAGCCGGCCCATAGGAGGAGAAAGGAAGAGGGGGAGAGTGGAGGAGGGAAGTGGGCTGTGCGCCTTTGGGCCACCGAGCCGGCGCGACCCAGCAGGAAGCAGGCCGGAGCCCTGCAGCAGCCAACGAGCACGCCACTTTGACAAGAAAACAGCCAGCCGACCCAAGTCCCTTTTTTCCACCTTTCTCTTTTTAAAATTGTTGAGATGAACTTAGAAAATTCCTAGAAAGTTCATACATTTTCGGAAAAATACAAACTTGGTGTCCAAATTCTTCTAAAACCAAACCCTAGGTCATAGGCTTGTGTTTGAGTGTATTCGGGTCTTTTCGTTCTCTTTTTGCTTCTTTGTGATATCTCTAGTTTTGTCTAAGTCGTGGTTTGTGTTGCGATTTAGACCTGGAGGAGCCGACAGCTGAGGAGGAGGACCCAGACTACACAGAGGATGTCGGCGACGACTGGACAGGTGCGACGTCCCACCCACCATCGTAGAACCCAATAGACATATCATGTTACTGAGTAGAATGCTAGCGCTTTACTTTATGCAAATGCTCTGAATAGGTTGCATGGTAGTTTGTTTGCAAAGCCTTTACCTTGTCGCAACCTTTCCCCTGCACATCCGCTTATAGGATAGGCACAACTTATATTTACCATGTCACTTGCTCTATTCATACTTTTATCTTGGTGATGATTAGAGGACTTGCTTGTGCGTGGTATAGGCACGGTGTGCCACTAAAATGATGGTGACAACTGGGGAGATCTTGGCGTGTGTCTTGGGTGTGTGGTGAGGGTCGAGTCGATCGGATAGGTTCTACGACGATGAAAGGATCAAGATGCCCAAGAGGGGGGGTGAATTGGGCTTGTTTTAAATTTCTTAAAACAAATATGAAAACCTATCAAATGCCAATCACCCCCTAGTGCCTACGATCCATGTGTCCTAACTAGAAAGCAGTACCAGTTCATAAGAATTAAAGGCAACCTAAGAAATTCTAGTAGATGATGTAAAACAAGACGAAAAGTAATGCGAAAATGTAAAGAGCTAGGGAAAAGAAATTATCAGTGACGCAGCGATTTTTTCCCAAGGTATCGAGGTGTCGACACACCCCCCTAGTCCTCGTTGGAGCACCTCGCAAGGTATCGCTCCCCCTCTACCCGCACAAGGGTAGAGTGCTCTCTACGGGCTGATTCTTCGCCACTCCGGCTCGGTGAATCGCCCACAACCGATCACAAGAGCTTGGAGAAGAGCCGCCAACAATCTCCCGGCGGTCACTTCCTCCGAACACCACCAAACCGTCTAGGTGCTGTCGAACACCAAGAGTAACAAGCACAAGACCTTCACTTGACCCACTCAAGGTTAGGAAGGTGGATGGATGCACACAAGTCACTCCTAATCACCCTAGGAGGGAAGAACAAGATGAACTCTCTCTAATCTCTCCCTCACTAGGCACTTGGCTCTCCAAAAGATTTCTCAAGGTGTCACCAGCTGAAACAATGGCCAAGCGTCCCTCTAAGGACCAAGGGGGCAACTATAAATAGTCCCCACCTCCAAAACTAGCCGTTTTTTTACTTTTTCTTCTCTCTGCGAAGCCACCGGACTAGTCCGGAGCTCACTCTGGATTCAAACTCAAGCACCGTCGGACTAATCTGCTTGGTCCGACGCACTGGTCCGACGCACTAGTCCGGAGCCTCGGTGCTCTCTGAGTGAAAACCCTTCTCTCTTTTACGAACCACCGGACCACTCTCCTTGGTCCGGTGCCCTGGTCCGACGCTCTGGTCCGGAGCCAGGGAGCTCTCTACATAAACTCAAACTCCTGTCATGAGGCGTCGGACTAGCCGTCTGACTGACCGTCGAACTAGTACGGAGCCTTCTCTGTCTCTGAACTGAGCCACCGGACCACTCTCCTATGGTCCGGTGCTTTCCAGACAGGTGGTCTAGAGCTCCTCGAGCTGAGAATCTGCCTAAGTCAGGGACCGTCGGACCACTCTCCTTGGTCCGACGCCCACTTAGCAGAGTGGTCCGGAGCCTCTTTCTCCCTCTAAAACAACTGTTTCCGCTAGGGTTTCTCAAGGGATTTTGCTCCTACCATTTCTAGGGTTTACCAAGGGCTGAAAGCAAGGTCTCTAGGACTAGTTGTGACAAGTGTGCATATACCCACTTTCCTAAACTCTCCTAGGTCAAGCTACTAATCTCATACCCCCCTTTATAGTACGGTCAAAGGAAAAACAAAAGCCCTAGCTATACTTAGTGCCCTTCTCAACCTTACGGCACTAAGAACTAGCCTAGTCTTCAACTTGTATCTTCATCCTTTGCAACCGAAACGATTTCCATCTTGGGGGCATGAAAATCCATTAAGCCCATTCAAATTGCATCACTAATGACCTAACATTAACAACTTTGCCTCTGCAAAACACACGTTAGTCATAGTGATCTAGTATTGTCGTTAATCGCCTAAACACAAGGGTCCATGATTCTACAGACGAGTCTAGGGGACGAGTCTTGCCGGGGGTGCGACCTAGGCATCCCCACGTGAGGTACCTGTGACGGGTACATGTGTTTTGGAGGAGATCCCGGGGCGAGCCCCGGGATAGAGGTACTGTGATGGTACGGGGGAGTACCCCGATTGTGAAGATGACCTGTCTGATCCCACCTAGGATCTGATATCAAGTGGACCGGAACCTTGGGAACTTTCGTGCACACCACTTGTCCCTGAATGGGCGGGGTGCGGATGTTGATCGGTTTGGGCGATGCTATTTGTTAGGTGATAAGGGTGGGTGGTGCCGTCGTGGGGATCGCACCATCCTAGATGCGCAGTACCACGTTGGCCAGGTGCTGCGTCTTCCAGTCTCAGTTTGCCGGTGCGCCGGGGAGCCCCAGGGCTGAGTGGCAAGATGGTGTCGTTCCGGATCAGGAGACAACCCGTTATCAGCCTAGACCGCGGCCACGGTCGATGATGGTGATCTTGTGGGTACAGGTGTACACACTCTGCAGAGATGATCGATCTATACGTATAGCCATGTCCCCGGTTATGAACATTCCCTTGACCCACGCTTCTCTTGAGTAGTGAGATGAGCCCTTTCTTCTCTCCTCCTGGATTTTGTAGGTCCGGCTGTGAGCCGCTGAGGCAATGACAAGAGGGAGTCGTCTTGTCGCCTAGAGAGTGTGGGAGCGTGTGGTGAGATGTGTGTGGATGGGATGGATGTGTGTGAGAAAGGTGTTAAAACTTGATATACAACTTATTACTGTTTAATTACTTAACAAACCTGCATAGGAAAACCTACAGCCAGATATAGGTTCTTTTCTCTACCCCTTGCATACCACTTTCCACAAAGCAATACGCAAAGTATAGGGTGGGAGCCAGTGGCCAGTACAAATCGTACTGAAATATTTTAGATTCAAGTGACGAGCCGAAGGACGAGTTCGAGGACGTCGACCCGGAGGAGGAGGAGTAGGGTTTCGTGCTGCGCTCAAGTCGAAGATGCTGAAGATCTGCGCTTCCCTTCGCTGTTCTTTCTGTTGCGTGCTCGTGTGATTCCGCCCAAGAGGCGATGTAATAAATAATTTAGACTTTTTAATGTACTCTTAAATTTAGAAATTCGTGTATAACTATGATTATCGACTGTGATTTGATAATACGATGGGATGATCTTCGGGACTATTGTGTTATAATTCGCATCCGTGGATTTTGTGTTCGAGGAAAATCGAGATCGTTACATAGTCACGTACGTACACGCTAACGTACACGCTGGCACAGACAGGCAATGCAAACAGATACAGTAGATGCATGCATGGGTACGTACGTACGTATTCCCAGTGAACGACAGCGGCGCGTGCAGACTGTAGTACGTATAAGTACACGTACACCTCGCTGCAGTGTTATATATATATATATATATATATATATATATATATATATATATATATATATATATTATAATACGTACAGCCATACAGGAGATGCCAGATATGAGATCAAGTACGTACTAGTAATGGCGCGTCAGGGGCGGATCTAAAGGGGAGGGCTGACCGGGCTAAAACCCCCTACTACAGTGTATCAATAAAAATACAGAGATTAAGAGAAAATAAGAAAAAAGAGAAAGAAAAAATAATAAGATTAGAGAAAGAAGAAAAAATCATCCAATTCTCCTTCAATCCTTGTTCTGAGAGGTTAAGGAAGAAGAAAAAAGAAGTAAAAAAGAATAATAGAGATTAGAGGATGAAGAAGAGATAACTCTCTCTTCAATCTTGTTTTGAATCCGTCATTATTGGGCGCATGCATGCACTACACTGCACTATAGTGGTAGCTACGTACTCATCATATACGTACACATACGTATCCATGCATCCTATACGCTGGGAAGTACGTATATACATGTGTATATACATGCACATGCATGCATGTAGTACTGTGCACCGTACCGTGCCTATATTGAAGAGAGATCGGTCGATCGAGCTGAAAAACGAACTGTACGTATACGTACGTGCTTACACATAAACACTGCACAGTGCCAGAGCAGTAGTAAAACAAAATTGATGGACGACAAACAGCAGCACCTGCTGCATGCACGCGCATGGACATAATTTTCACTGTGCATGCGATGTAACTGTGTCTCCGATCCATGCATATATAACTACATATAACATAGTACACTACCAAAGTCTAAAATCTAAAAATTCTTCTATTGAAGTGAAATTCCCCTAATATTTTAGTATTCGATATTTAGTATGATTTTTCCTACTAAATGGCTCTCAGTGAGAATTTGCATGTGATATATATGATCAGTGGTGGTGTTTTACTAATATTTAAAAACACTAAGAGAAATCCATCATTCTTGTAGTGATAGATTTATGGAAATTTCGAGGCTTGTATGGAGTTACCTAAACTTTAATATTCTAACCTAGCTATTCATATAGATACACTAAAATATTGATTAAACTAATTTACTCCATTTCATCTAGTATATATGCATCGCTATTCTACACCCAGTGGTTAAAATTAACTAAAAAATGTTAGGAATAGTAACAGAATTCCGTGTAATGTGCCACAAATTGTAACACGGTATTAACCGTGACGTGAGCACATAGATTGAGTCGGTTGAGATAGGATTGAGGTTGTTAGATCTAGATAGATGAGATCAATCTCAACCGACTACCTTGTACCCCAAGTCTGTAAGCACTATATATACATTAACATGTAAACCTGATGAGCCAAGCTAGGCAATCAAGGTTGCTGCAATTCTTTCATGGTATCAGAGCTATTCTTCCACAAAGCATCTAGCAACAATGGCGTCCTCCTCCTCCGCCAACCACTCCCACCATTCACCCTTCGGCCCAACCATCTCCAAGAAGCTCACGCGCGAGAACCTCCTAGTATGGAAGGCGCAGGTCATGCCTGGAATCAGGGCAGCGCGGTTTGAGGGCTACCTCGACGGCTCCTGTGCTGCTCCGGCCAAAACCCTAGAGCTGGTGAAGGACGACAAGACGAAGGTCACCACCACCAATCTGGAGTATGAGAAGTGGATCAGGGAGGACCAGCAACTGCTGGCGCACATCAACAACTCCCTCTCAAGGGAGGTACTGGCGCAGGTGGCAAGCAAGACCACATCGGCATCGGTCTGGGCGGTGATCGGGAACATGTTCTCGGCTCCGGCAACACTCCACCGGCTTCCAAGCCTAGTGGACAAGCAGGTGCCAAGCCAACATGTCAGGTGTGCAAGAAGAAGGGCCACGAAGCTGATGTCTGCTGGCATCACTATGAGGAGGACTACCAGCCCTACACCAAGACCGCAGGTACGGCACAGATGAACTATGGAGTTGACACCAACTGGTATGCTGACAGTGGTGCAACGGATCACATCACTCGCCGTGTGGACCTGATCAGATCCATTGTACTTGTCCCTGACGGACAGCTTCTCCAACTCGGCGGTGATGTGATCCGTTGCACCACTGTCAGCATACCAGTTGGTGTCAACTCCATAGTTCATCTGTGTCGTACCTGCGGTCTTGGTGTAGGGCTGGTAGTCCTCCTCATAGCGATGCCAGCAGACATCAGCTTCATGGTCCTTCTTCTTGCACACCTGACATGTTGGCTTGGCGCCTGCTTGTCCACCAGGCTTGGAAGCCGGTGGAGTGTTGCCGGAGCCGCGACCGCCCGATCCACGACCAGGGCTGCTACGACCGCGACCACGAAACCCCCCACGGCCACGGGACGCGGCGTTGACGGAGGAGTTGTTGTGGCTGGTGTTATCTTGCAGCATCTGAAGATGCATGTTGTAGGCGAGGATCTGGGCGTAGAGGTCGCTTAGTGTGATTGGTTCAGCACGTCCAAGAACCGATGACACTAGCGGGTTGTAGTCGAAGTCGAGCCCGGCAAGTATGAAGGTGACCAGCTCCTCATCTAGAACTGGCCTTCCGGCAACAGCGAGTTCATCGCCGAGGGCGTTCATCTTTGCGTAGTAGTTCGCAGCAAATTGGTTGCCCTTCTTGCAGTTTGCTAACTGCATACGCAGATTCGTCACACATGACTGTGACTACGCCGAGAACATGTTCCCGATCACCGCCCAGACTGATCAGGTCCACATGGCGAGTGGCTCAGAGATACAGGAAACAGATGCAGTGCAGGTTATTCAGAACGTTGCGGATGATGAAGCCACAGATCTGGTCTCCACAGAGGATCCGGGCACGGGCCTCAGGGCTGATTCGCCGACAGATATCGCGTCTCCAGCATCGCCGACGTCCGCGGGTGCAGGAGCCAGACCGAACTCGGCGCGTGGGGGGACAGGATCAGCTTTGGAGTCACCGAGCACTGGATCCACAGTGCCATCCCCGGGATCTGCTACGCCGAATTCTGATGGCTCAACACAACTGGATGTGATACAGTCTGAAGCAACCGAGGGCCGCCCACACACACGTCTTCAGAGCGGCATCACCAAACCTAAGGTATACACTGATGGTACAGTACGATATGCAAATATTTGTGCCACTGGTGAACCAGGTTCATTGGACTAAGCTTTAACGGCACCCAAGTGGAAAGAAGCAATGCAAGAAGAGTACGATGCGTTGCAAAGGAATGGCACTTGGACTCTAGTGCCATCCTCTTAAAGCAAGAACACTATTGACTGTAAGTGGATCTACAAAATCAAGAGAAGAGCAGATGGGGAGATAGATCGATATAAGGCAAGATTAGTTGCTATAGGGTTCAAACAACGATATGGTATTGACTATGAGTACACTTTCAGTCACGTAGTGAAAATTGCGACGATAAGACTGGGACTATCCTTGGCAGTGACTAGAGGGTGGTGTCTGCGACAGCTAGATGTAAAGAACGCATTTCTGCATGGTGTTCTGGAAGAGGAGGTATACATGAGGCAACCACCAGGATTTGAGGACCCCAAGTATCCCTCGTTTGTATGCAAGCTTGAGAAGGCCATCTATGGTCTAAAGCAAGCTCCCAGGGCATGGTATTCCAAATTGAGCTCAAGACTTGTTGCGCTTGGATTCATTCTTTCAAAGTCGAACATGTCTCTCTTCATTTAAAGGAAGGGAAGTGTTGAAATATACATGCTAATTTATGTTGATGATATAATTGTGGCAAGCTCGTCACAGGATGCAGTAAAGGTCTTGTTGAAAGCTCTCAAGGAGGATTTTGCAATGAAGGATCTTGGTGAGTTGCATTACTTCCTGGGTATAGAAGTTGAGAAGAAGCAAAATGGTGACCTACTATTGACTCAGAAGAAGTATGCCAAGGACATTCTGCTCCGGGTTGGAATGCAGAACTGCAAATCAACTACTACCCCAATGTCTTCTGCTGAAAAGATGTCTCAGAATGATGGTAGTCTGCTGCACCGGAAGACAGTACCAAATACCGAAGTATAGTTGGTGCACTTCAGTATATTACTCTGACCAGACCTGATTTGGCTTTCGCAGTTAATAGAGTTTGCCAATACCTGCATTCGCCAACAACAGTTCATTGGAAAGCAGTAAAAAGGATCATCAGATACCTAAAGTTCTCAGAGAATATTGGACTGTTGATTCAGAAACGTTCGCCTCTGGTGATCAGTGCCTTCTTGGACGCCGACTGGGCAGGTTGTAGAGATGATCGGAGGTCTACAGGTGGTTTTGTGGTGTTCCTAGGATCAAATGTGGTCTGGTGGAGCGCTAGGAAACAGCCAACGATCTCCAAGTCGAGCATAGAAGCAGAATATAAATCTATGGCAAATGCAACAGCTGAACTGATATGGGTAGAACAATTACTTGGTGAATTGGGTGTCACACTCAAGGCTAAGCCTCGGCTCTGGTGTGATAACTTGGGAGCTACATACCTTGCTGCAAATCCAGTGTTTCATGCCAGAGCAAAGCATATAGAAATTGACTTTCACTTCGTGCGAGAAAGGGTTGGGAGGAAGCAATTAGAAGTGCGAATCGTGTCAACCAAGGATCAGGTTGCGGATGGACTCACCAAAGCGCTGCCACAGAGAAAGTTTGAGGAATTCAAGAACAATCTAAATCTTATAGAGAAGACAAGTATAGATTGAGCGGGGGTGTTAGGAATAGTAACAGAATTCCGTGTAATGTGCCACAAATTGTAACACGGTATTAACCGTGACGTGAGCACATAGATTGAGTCGGTTGAGATAGGATTGAGGTTGTTAGATCTAGATAGATGAGATCAATCTCAACAGACTACCTTGTACCCCAAGTCTGTAAGCACTATATATACATTAACATGTAAACCTGATGAGCCAAGCTAGGCAATCAAGGTTGCTGCAATTCTTTCAAAAAATATTGAACAGTAATATGCATCAGTATCATCATGAATATTGAAAAATACTGACACGCGGCTACTGAATTGTACTGAATCTTTTTCAATATAATAGCTAGGTGTAGTATAATTATTCTACACCTAGAGTAGAACAACACTTATATGAAAAAATGAACTAAACTTTAAGGCATGTTTGATCCCTATATATATAGATAATAGCTATCTACTAGTAGTTATCTCTTTTGAATCTAAACATGTACAACAAATAAAATACCTAATTTTTAGCTATCGATAATAACTACCTCACTAGTTGGACCAAATCAGATAATAAGAGCTAATAATTATCTTAGTAGCATTTTTTAACTATACATCCAAACACCTTCCAACTAATAGTTACTCTCTCCATTCCAAATTATAAGACATCACAAGAATCTCGGAGAGTCAAAGTATCTTAAGTTTGACCAAACTTATATAATAATATAATAACAATTATGATGTCAACTAAGCATCATTAGATTCTTTATCAATTATATTTTTATAATATACATATTTGATGTCATATATCTTTATAATTTTTTCTATAATTATTGGTTAAACTTGACATGCTTTGACTTTCCAAGATTTTTAGAATGCCTTATACTTTGAGATGGAGGGAGTAGCTAGCTAATATTATATATATGAGCTATTACCAAATATAATGAATCCAAACTGATCAACCCTTAGTCATCTAAAATTTAGTTGAATCGATCAATAACGACAATCAGCGAGTCCAGCTGGTGATCCAAAGTGTTGACACCGTTTTTCGGCATATGTCAAATGAGCTAAGACTTGCATTGATCGGTAGCTGTTTTCTATCGGCATCGGAAGGTCATCGGTCAATGTTACTGATGAGAATGAATGTTGTAAATGAGGATAAGTTTGTTGCCGATGAAAGCTGAACGACAAAGTAGAATTGTTGCCGATGAGGGTCAATTGGTAAGAACAAATTGCCGATGGGAGTAAAGAGTTACCGATTGGGGAGTATTACCGATAAAAAGAATTGCCGATTGGGGGACATTACCGATGAAGAGATAGTGCCGATGAGCACAGGGTGACATGGCGGTTGATGTCAGTAGAGGATTGCCGATGACGAAAGAAGGAAGTCGCGGATTGAAGGAGTCTGCCGATGGAAAGTTTTCATCGAAGGAAAGACATAAGGAAACTAGTGATCTTATACCAGTATTGTTATAGTAGTTTGAGTCCGACTCTTGCACGAGTCATTTATTTCCTTAAAAATAGAGTTGTTTGTTTAGGGAAGTATTATTGTCCGGCTCCTGCGTGAGTCAGTTATTTCCTTTAAAATAGGAGTTTGTTTTGTTTAGGAAAGGTACAAATCGTGTCTGTTTACAACTCCTATTGCTGGAGTATAAATATGTACCTAGGGGCCGTGAGAAAGATATCCAATCATACATCAAACAAATCAATTATTTTTATCTACTTTTACAGCAATTTACCCTTTTATTGCATTAGTCTTGGTTTATCTACGAGTTCTTCAAGCTTCGACGGGCTGCATCTCTTCGATCTCCGTCAACCCTTGCAAGTTCCGCGTGGGAGTAATCTGAGCTTTGATATCCGGGCGTATCGCTGTTGTCTCGTTCAGCTCTGCTCTAGTTATCTTGATTAAGTCCGAAGTCTTAACATCTGGGCGTATCGCCGTTGTCTTGTTTGGATCTTGATCTAGTTATCGTCCTTGTCGATTAACTGGTCAAATCGACTGGTACACCCTCGGAAATCGAATTCGGGTATTAGCTCGAGGTATTTGCAGATCCTGACGCTTTTTGCACCAACACAAAGAAACTCATACCCTTCTCTCTTTGAAAATTAAATTTTTGCAGTGCCGTGACATATTGAGACTTTATTATTCGTTCTTTGTGTCCAAATTACGCAGTTGCCGTAACAGATGTTATTTAATTAATTTTGTACGTACTGCCTTTTACGGCAGGCTTCATGCCACTGCACCCTTGCGGTCTTGCCCCAAATAGTGGTCGTCCTATGGACTTGCACATGCAGGCATTGCGTGTCATCGATATATATATATATATATATATATATATATATATATATATATATATATATATATATATATAAGTATATATTTGTACATATCATCAGTATCATCAGAGACCCGCCAGTTGTCAACAAGATTATTTCTGCAACTGTCCTAAGTACAAATCAATCCATCCTCTTAATAATGTCAAGATTATTATGGTTTCTACCATATTCAGATCTTTTAGATGGGTACCGTTGAAAACAAGTGAAGAACAAAACGAGTCGATGATATTTGCACGCCACACAGTCAAGAGGTACAATTTGCAAAAAAGAAAAAAAATGCTTCCCATGGATGCATGTTTTCTCTAAAGATTTGATCATCTATGATTTTTAACTATACATCATTTGTATGGCGCCATACTAACTGATTTTGAACTATGAGATTTGTAAGTCAAATTAGTTTAACTTTAATCAAATTTATAGTGAAATAGTACTGGCTTTGATGTCCTTTAATTTGGTATTGATATTTCATAACTAATTTAATGGTACTTTATCTTGTATTATATTATATTTTCGTTCTCTTTGGTTTATCAGCCGGCTTATCAACCATTGAAATAGTATTTTTCTCTCACAATAAAACAACTAAAAACAAAATCAACCAACTTATCAACCATCGAAACCATCAGGCGAACAAGGATGTCATCTCAAGTGTTGGATCCAACTGTATGGTTCGAGAGATGTATGGAGTGAGTGGTTGAGGCAACGCCCGGTCGTCTGTGGAAAGGAACATTATTTAAAACTCTCTCATTTCGGTGCCGTCAATTTTTGCGTGTGACATCTATGGTTCGCTTCCTCTAGTGTTCATGGTTACGATTTTCTTCTTCGATGGTTGGATTTCTCATCAACACTAGAGCTGCTCTAATGTTGTGGCATCTACGAAAACACAAAAACAATATGCGGTGTTCAAAGGGGCGCGACCAATGCAAGCCTGGCTCGCTGGATGATCCTCTAAGGGTATCCGCAATGGCTGATTTATGTATCCTCATTTATGAATATAAGAGAGATAATCTAGCTTTTGATCAAGAGCTAGGCTTATTCACACATTCTTAAGTTATGTGAGAGTGTCACGTGTGACTCTAATAATATTATAAGTCATTGCTAAGAGTTAGCACTGTCACTACTGGATGGGTTAGTTTAGAGGCAGATCATTGCGGGTGCGCTAATGGCCATGTATCAAAGGTGGGCTGGGGTCCCTCAAACTCTCTCGCTCGCTGATTGACTCAAAAAATTGATATATACTCCGTACATATATACATATATTCATGTAGCTCGGTAGTAGTGACAGCTAGAACTACGACAGTACGTACATCCTCTATATAATCAGCAAGAATCCATAGTGTCCACATCACTGGTTTAGTACTGTGGCAATTAATGGCACGCCGTACGTAGTACGTATCTCAATGCGCGCAGGGTAATGTACTACTACTTGATACTACGCGTACTACTACTATACTACTGTTGCATCATATATCAGGCCGGCAAAAAGTACTTACGTCGGAAAAAAAAATAATGCTGTTATATACAGTACGTACGGTGCCTTTTGGGTATACGTACGTGCTCTTTTCGCGAAAAGGCCCTTGCAGAGGCCGGAGACACAGGCCGAGCTCGTTGTCTCTCGTGGCCTGTCAGATTGAATCTTTGGATGAATGTATTAAATATTAAATATAGTTAAAAAGTAATTAATTATATAGTTTATCTGTAATTTATGAGAGGATTTTTTTAAAACTAGTTACTCCGTGACTAAACAATAATCGACAAATTAATACAAACGAAATTACTAGAATATTATTTTTCCAAAAGTTTTTCATCTAAACAAGACCTTTGTCTTGAGGCGATATGATGGCGATGGGCAACACCTACAACTCGTGCTCCGATATATATGTTGAATTGTCGATACATTTTAACATGTTCTCTCTTGCCAAAACTTGTGTGTTCGAGAGAAAACCCGCTTCAAATCAAAGTGGGGGAAAAGTTGTGAATACGAATTTTTTTTCTCTCAAATACACAAGATTATTTTGTATCTTTATATTAAGAAGAAAGAAGTTTATGTAACAATAAGAGTGGCGAGAGCTGCCAAGGAGAATAACAGCGGCTATATTTTGAAAACGACATGGCCTTGGCCACTGTTTTTTTAGATCCAAAATTATTAATCTCTCATGAACTGAATTACTAAGTATTATATATAGCATATACGGAGGTTTCCAGGAAGGAAATTCTATCCAAATTGTGTTATTGGGACAGGCGGAGAAGCGGAGTTACGTCTGGTGTGTGCTTGCTAGCGGGCCGCTAATCTAATGAGCCAGCTGGCGGGCCAAGCACGCGAGCGTGGGTGGGCCGTGGAGAAAAGAAATGGGGAAAGTCGACCGGGGTTTAGGCCCAATGAAGATGAACGTGGTTTTCCGTTTTCACCTCCCTTTTCTTTTTTCTTTGTAGTATTATAGTTATTTTTTCTTTCTTTTATCTTATATTATATATAATACTTCCTAGTTTCAAATAGAATTTGAATGAGCTTCCAGCGAAACAAACAATTACATATGAATCAGCTCAACACACTTTGTGCATGAAAAAAAAAGCAATACATAAGGGATCATTGTGGAATGTTATAGTAACTGTCAACACTTTCCATGTTATCTCCAATTCGTTTTGTTTGGTAACGGCTTGGGTGTGAGATGATGACAAAAATAGATAAATTATCACACTTTGACAGAGATTGAATGTGATATATATGCACGAATGACATCAAAAGACACGTCAGCAATAACTTGTTTATATAACATATCTTCCTTAAATGCAACTTTTATTTCTGTATGACATGAAAAGGAAATGGAGGAAACATGCATGTGTCCATGGTTATGTATGACATGAGAAAGAAATAGAGGAAACATGTGTCCATGGTTAGTTTCTTCTATTCTTCTTAACCACCTCATTACGGATGGGCCAATCTTTAATTATTTTTTCGAAGAATTTTGAGTGAGAGTACTTCATTTGTCATGTAATACATTTGTGTCAAGCTTACTGCTACCGAGGGCATGTTTCAATCAAGAAAAACCAATAGAAAAGCAAATTGCACATACTCAATTGTTCAACTACACAACTTATAGAAAAACTACACCAGATATTATAAACAATTTTCATCATATGAGTGCATAAGAATTTCTCCATAAAACTTCATGTTACTTCATATGTGTGCGATGGTGCACGCCCTTCACTAGTAATATAAAAAGATGCTAGGATCCAATAGACCTATAGTTGTGGATAGATATAAGAAACAATTTAAAAGACATGACCCACCCACGATCACTGGTAATAAAATATTTAATTGTTCTTCCTAAGTCATTACTTCTATATATATAATAGAGAAAAGACCACCTTGAAAGTAAGAGACGTCCATTTTTCTTACTATCCAACTATCACCAAAATTTGATTTTGGCTATGGAACTAAAAAGTACTTGAAGTCTTTGACTATCCAACTATCAAACACATTTGGACATCCAATTTGTTTTGAGAGGTGCTTTTGTAGCATGGAAGTTGTGGCGGGCCACATGCCAACTTTCATCCGCTTGTTTCCAATGTCTCCCTCTCCTTCACACTGCGTCGTTGACTCCTCCTCCCTCCATTGAGATATGTGACCCAATCAATCTCCACAAGGTAGGGAGGATTCATGGCAAGACTCACCAAAGCTCAAGGCGAATCCATGTTGAGATCCACAAGCGGTGTCTAATCTACTCAAACATAGATGAATCAAGGTGCATACAAGTTTTCCAAACAAGCCTTAAGAGAATTTATGTATAAATTGAATTATTACCAATATGAAAGTCTATGAGGAATTTTTTTCCCAAAAACTATCAAATACTCTATCATTTTCAAATCATGATACGTTTTGATATTTCTAGATACATAACTTTTGCCGTGCACTCCCTCTAACATCTAGATGCAAAGTAAATAAAATGTATTTAAAAAAAATCAAAACATCTTAGTATTAAGAAAGTATCTAATGAAGGAAATTGTTTCCAAAATTGTCAAGAGTTTGAGGAATATTCTGTCTGACTCACATTAGCGCTCCATCCTGGATTCGTTGAACTGATGTGTGGGTCCCACACCGTCGGTGACCCACTGACGCTGCGTGCTCACCTAACGAATTGCTCAGAACGCGTCACCAGCTGCTTCTCCAATCTCCACGGCGGACACCCTCACCGCGTCCTTCTCCGGACACCAGATCAAGATCCGTTGGTCCGGGCTCCCGGCGCCGGACGGCCTCGACTACGTCGCCAACTACTCGCCGCCGTCCTCCCGCGACCGCGACTTCCTCGGCTACCTCTTCCTCAACGGCTCCGCCTCGTGGCACGGCGGCTCCGGGGAGCTCTCACTCCCGCGCCTCCCCACCCTCCGCGCGCCCTACCAGTTCCGCCTCTTCCGCTGGCCCGCCAATGAGTACTCCTACCACCACATCGACCATGACCATAACCCGCTCCCTCACGGCAAGCACCGCGTCGCCGTCTCCGCCGACGTCTCCGTCGGCGACCCTGCCCGTCCCGAGCAGGTGCACCTCGCGTTCGCGGACGGCGTCGACGAGATGCGGGTTCTGTTCCTGTGCGGCGACGACCGCGGGAAGAGGGTCGTCAGGTACGGGCTGCAGAAGAAGGACGAGAAGGAGTGGAGGGAGGTGGGCACGGATGTGAGCACGTACGAGCAGAAGCACATGTGTGATTGGCCGGCGAACAGCAGCGTCGCCTGGAGGGATCCGGGATTCGTCTTCGACGGCCTCATGAAGGGATTGGAGCCCGGAAAGAGGTACTTTTACAAGGTACTGTAATTTACCCCCCTCCTGTAATTTCGGATGGTTCAAATTTTCTGATTTTAGGTAGAAATTTCTGTGGTATCACTTTGTTTTTTTAATAAAAAACAGTTTTTTCCTAAATTTTGTTCCCAGAAAAGAAAATGCACTAGCTCCTCTCATGCTATATATGCTGCAGCCAAATGTTGCAGTTGGGTTACCTGAGGCGTGTGCTGATGGATCATTGTGTTCCTAAGATTACATTGTCTTGATTCAGAATTAGCAGCATAGTAAGATTTGGTATTCATAAGTTATGCAGTTTCTAGAGGAGATATCTGGAGTAATATAGCTAATGTGTTGGGAGGGTTCAGGAAAAGATTGAATTTTTATTCAGCATATAGATGAATATTGTCACTCACTGACAATTTGTCCATTGTCTTATAACTTGTTCCTAGGTTGCTGCTTTGTACGGAGTATGTATCAACTGGCAGTTGCTCATGTAAATTGTGGTAGTACTGATTTTGAATTGTTCAGAATGTACTTGTATTACTTAAGTAGCAAGTATGTTTACAAATGTGAAAGTTCCCAATAAAAAAAAGTGTAGTTACCACTGAATGCTAAGGAACTGAACTTGGTGTAGTCAATATGAGCATTTCAAGCTTTCTGTACTGAACTTGTAGTTACAATTTGGATCCATGAAATAACTTTGCTCAAGTGATCTATTCCTTGGTTGGGTTTCACATTGTTTTAGCTTGGACTGATCCAACTTTTTCTTATTCTGGGTACCAATTAATCTCCATATCCATTTGTTAAAATAAATTAAGATTTTACTTTTATCAATTTGTCTCGGGGGAAAAGGGTTAGCTACTCTGCCATATAAGCTGCAGCAAATCAAGTTATTGTTATCGTGTGCAATCTAGGATTTGAGCTCTAGAGTTGACCAAATGGATTATTGTGTGGCAAAGATGGGATTTTGCAGATTCATACTTCATAACTTTTTGATCTATATATTTGAAAATATGAATGGGGAGAGCCGGTGAGGTCATGAAAAGGCAGAGCCATGTTACTTTATTGTCAGTTTTTTCTCTGGTTGTTTAACTGACTTGTTAGCTTGTTTCACATGGGGGGTATTATCTTGCAGTTTATAATTGAACTCATTATTAAGTGTTAATCATTGACTTGCACAGTTGTACTACAAAATAGCAAATAGGATTCAATGCCCATCTACAAGCATTCCATTGAAAACTGAAGTTAGTATACTGATGCCTGAAGTTTCTGAGAGTTTACTAGATTGTTAGAAGGCTCAGTAAGCACTAAGAAGTAAGAACTACTGTTTGAGTGAAGACTGAAGAGTTTGAACATCAGATCGTTTATTTTTTAAATTGCAATTCTTAAAATTTGGATTTTTGTTCTGAATACTAGAACTAGGATTCAGTTTTATGGGTGTTAAACACCACTGGACATTTCCCATATGAGCATGCTTTTTGTGTATACACCCCTCATTTATTAAATTTAATGAATTCAACCATTTTGACAGGTTGGTAGTGACACAGGAGGATGGAGTGAGATATACAGCTTTATTTCACGTGACAGTGAAGCTAGTGAGACCAATGCATTTCTGTTTGGTGACATGGGAACCTATGTGCCTTATAACACCTACATTCGCACACAAGATGAGAGCTTGTCCACTGTAAAGTGGGTCCTCCGTGATATTGAAGCCCTTGGGGATAAACCTGCAATTATTTCACACATTGGGGACATCAGCTATGCTAGAGGTTATTCTTGGGTATGGGATCATTTCTTCAGCCAGATTGAGCCTATTGCTGCCAACACCCCATACCATGTCTGTATAGGAAATCATGAGTATGATTGGCCATCACAACCTTGGAAACCATGGTGGGCTACATATGGAAAGGACGGTGGAGGCGAATGTGGAATACCATAGTGTCAAGTTCAGAATGCCTGGCAATTCCATTCTACCTACTGGTAATGGTGGCCCAGACACCAGGAATCTTTATTACTCCTTTGATTCAGGTGTGGTTTATTTCGTCTATATGTCAACCGAAACAAATTTTGTTCAGGGCAGTGATCAGCACAACTTCTTGAAGGCGGACCTTGAGAAGGTGAACCGAAGTAGAACACCATTTATTGTTTTTCAGGGCCACCGTCCCATGTACACCTCAAGCGATGAAACCAGGGACGCTGCTTTGAAACAGCAGATGCTCCAGAATTTGGAACCACTGCTGGTGACATACAACGTGACCCTTGCACTATGGGGACATGTCCACAGGTATGAGAGGTTCTTCCCGATGAAGAACTTCCAATGTGTCCACTTCATCAAGCTTCCAATACTCTGGTGCTCCTGTGCATCTTGTGATTGGAATGGGCGGGCAAGACTGGCAACCCATATGGCAACCGAGGCCTGATCACCAGACGTCCCAATCTTTCCACAGCCTGAGAGGTCCATGTACCGTGGTGGTGTGTTTGGATACACAAGACTTGTAGCAACAAGGGAGAAGCTTACACTAGCTTATGTGGGGAACCATGATGGGCAAGTCCATGATATGGTGGAGATATTTTCTGGCCTGGTATCTAGTAACAGTAGTGCTGCTGAGGCGGTGGATGGTACCAACCTTGCCACAGGAGTTAGCACTGTGCGGGAAATTTCTCCATTGTACTTGGAGATCGGAGGCGGTGTAATGTTTGCACTGCTGCTGGGATTTTCCTTCGGATTTCTTGTCAGGAGAAAGAAAGAAGCTGCACAGTGGACTCCAGTAAAGAACGAGGAATCATAAGTGGTGGTGAATCCAAACTTCAACCTGATTATGGGAATAGAGCCCAACAGAGTGAAGTCATTTCTGACATTTTGGGGCTCTGTATCCTTGGTACACGTGTATAGTTTGATTAGTTGTGTAAAGCTGTGCCTTTGTATACGATAAAATTGTGCCTTTTTATACGACTGTCTAGAGAACTGAAGGTTTTGATTGGATATCTGTTCTCTTGATAGTCCAATGCTCCAAGTATAGGCATGTAATAAGTGATATAATGTTCACATTGCTTTGGTTGACGCAAGTGTTTAACCTGTACCATAGTTTGACATGTTTTGTTGAGCAGTTACAGTGATCGTAGGCGTCCTTCGTAGTTGAACCATTTCTGCTTTATGGTCCTGGCTTTCTGTATCATCTGTCTGTTTTTGTTAGCAGATACACAGCATCTTCTGTTCTGTGCTTCGAGTTCATACTTAACAAGATACCTATGTTGACAATGTTGTATTACATGTTGACACAATATTGTATTACATGTTCTGCGTCAGCACACTTGTTGCGTATGGACGACCTTGCAGAGCTGGAGCAGAGCCCCCATCAGGGACACCGTGACAAGACCTAGCTGCAACCAGCCAACACCTGACGCTGACTAGTACGTGTTTCTGCAGGTCCATCGGCGGCGAGGCGAGATGGTGTCATCCAAGGGAAAGAAGGTGTGCGTGATCGGCGCCGGCGTGTCGGGGCTGGCGTCTGCCCGCGAGCTCCTCCACGAGGGCCACGGCGTGACGGTCATGGAGCAGAGCAGCGATGTCGGCGGACAGTGGCTGTACGACGCGAGGACGGACGCCAGCGACCCCCTCGGCGTGGCCGGCGCGCACAGCAGCATGTACACCTCCGTCCGGCTCATCACCCCGAGGGAGCTCTTGGGATTCTCCGACTTCCCCTTCTTCCCCAGCACCGACGGCACCGGCGACGCCCGGCGGTACCCGGGGCATGCCGAGTTCCTGAGGTACATCAGGGAGTTTTGCGACGCGTTCGGGCTCATGGACGTCGTTAGGCTCAACACCAAGGTCCTGCACGTAGGCCTGTTGACAGCGTCGTCGCTCGCTGCTGACGACGGCGGCGGAGTGAAGCGATGGACGGTGAGGTGGTCCTCGAGACACGGTGACCGTGACGGCGAGGCGGTCACTACGGACACGGAGGAGGAGGTGTTCGACGCCGTCGTCGTCGCCGTCGGCCAGTACACACAGCCAAGGCTTCCAGCCATCAACGGCATGGACAGGTGGAGAAGGAGGCAGCTGCACTCGCACTCGTACCGGGTCCCGGACTCCTTCCACGGCGAGGTGGTGGTGATCGTCGGCTTCCACGAGAGCTGCAAGGACATCGCGCTGGAGCTCTCAAGGGTGGCGAGGGAGGTGCACGTCAGCGTCAAGTCCATGGAGATGGAGGGCATCGCTCCCGGCGTGTCCATGGCTGTGTCCAGGCACCACAACCTGCACCTCCACCTCCAGATCGAGCGCCTATGCGAGGACGGGCAGGTAACGTTCACCGGTGGCTCGTGTGTCATCGCCGACGCCGTCATCTACTGCACTGGGTACGAATTCTCGTTCCCGTTCCTGGACACGGCGGGAGGGGTGGTAACCATCGACGACGACGGCCGCGTCGTCGGCCCGCTGTTCGAGCACAGGTTCCCGCCGGCGCTGGCGCCGTCGTTATCCTTCGTGGGCTTGACGAGGCTGGTGCTGGTGCCGCGGTTCTACGAGGTGCAGGCGAGGTGGGTGGCGCAGGTGCTGTCGGGCCGGAGGTAGTTGCCGGCGTCGGAGGAGATGACTCGCTCCGCCGAGGAGTACCACCGCGGCAGGGAGGAGAAGGCTGGCGTGCCTAGGCGGCTCTCGCATGCCATCTTCTTCGACTTCGAGTACTGCGACGAGTTCGGGGAGACGTTCTGCGGCTTCCCGCGGACGCCGGAGTGGAAGAGGGACCTCCTGTGGTCGGCTGTCGCTCGCATGAGGGACCACGACTTTGAGAGCTACCGTGACAGCGACCTTGTCCTGGAGGGCCTGCGCTCCGAGGGCTGGCTGCCACAAGAGGAGGTCGATCGGCAATGATGAAGACGACGGCGTACCAGAGCTAGCCACAACCACCGCCACAGACCTACTCCGTGCATTATGATCTAGTCGTGATATTTTGAGAAACTAGTGCAGATCATCACTTCATCAGTCATGATATTTCCACAAACTGCTCGTTTCATTTTAATTACGAGCCGTTTTGGCTTTTCTATGTCTATAACTTTGTTGTAAATAAAGTTATGTGTATCCGGATATACCGTATCTCTAGGTACATATTAAAAACCAAAGCGACCTCAAATTTGGAAAAAAATGGTACAAATCATAATCATTGAACGTACTACTGAAGTGGTGACATAAAATCGTGAATTGAAAATTTTCCCTTACCCAACTCAACCAAGCTCCAAGCTTGTGGGAAACAAATTAGGTATTCTCTCCGTTCTAAATTATAGTTCGTTTTACTTTTTTAAGCTCAAGTTTGATCACTCATCTTATTCAATTTTTTATGTAAAATATCACTTCTTTTGTTATGGTTTTGTTATTTAATGAATGCTCTATACGAATGACTTAAATTTGGCTATGTTTGCACATTTTTTTTTGAATAAGATGAGTGGTCAAGCTTCGAGTCAAAAAAGTCAAACAAATTATAATTTGAAACGGAGGGAGCAGTGCTTTGGTGTGCATTTATGGCTAATATGTGGTCCCAAGAGAAAAGTGGAATACCACGAAAAAGGTGAAAAATAAATCTATGGTCCACAGTCAATGGCATAGACCGCACAAAGCACGTCTATTAAATAAATAAGTGATTTGCGTCTGAATTTTCTTAACTTGTGACTGAATCTTTTTGAAAAAGAATATCTTCAATCTCAAAGAACCTACCCCTTGACTTTCAAAACCAGATAAATTACCCTCGTAAAACAGTTTAGAGTGGTTTCGATGGTGTTTTAGTTGATGTCTTCAGTTGTTTTAGTCACACCATCTTTTATTGAATATTTAAGCTTCTATAAATGTCTCAAATGAAAAAAAATCAACTATAAGCTTTTAATCTCTTTGAGCACAACAAATTCGGTTAGAGCATGTATTCATACCAGATAGATTGAAAAAAAATTGAATTTAATAACTATAGAGCTTAAAATGAATATTTGAATCTCTAAACGATCTCAAATAAAATGGGTTCCAACTATAAAGTTATAGGTCACATTAAGATGTGTAACTTTGGTCTAGACATCATGTTAATGTTTGGGGCCATTTGAAAATTCAAAAAAAAGGGGGCCTCTAGACGATCTTCTAAGGCCATTTGAATTTTTAGATGAATTTTAAATGGTAAGAACTAAAAAATAAAATTTGGGTCTCTAAATGATCTCATATAGAAAAGTTATGAAAAACAAAATTGTATACCACATTTCGACCTACAACTTCTCAGATCCTATGTCATTTGAAAAAAAAAATAAAACTTGAATTTTAAACTCCGGTAACTCAATATGAAGGCCTCTAAAAGGTCTCCAATGGAAAAAAAAACAACTACAAAGTGGTAGACCACATCAAGCTCTACGATTTTAATATAAAGTTTGTATTGATTTGAATTAATATAAAAATTTTATGATTTTTTGTTTATTAAAGTAAGAGAGACCACTTGACGTGTGGGTCCCGCTACCATGCTAGCAAAACCATCCAAAAAGCACTTTGAAATGGTCAAGGAGAGTATTTTATCTGATTTTGAAAGTCTAGGAAGGTAAGTTGTATTCAAGTTCGAGATGTTTTTTAAATTCAGCAAAACAAATGGTCAAAGAAAATAGTATATTATATTAATAATGTTTTAGTATATTTTGGTGACATTATGTATTGACGAACATCTTGACATCGAATTATATATTGACGAACTGTTGGAGATGCTCGTCTACTGAGCTGCTGCCTGCTGCTGCTAGCATAGGCATGGACAAGTGGAGCAGGAGGCAGCTGCACTCCCACTCGTACCGGTCCCGGACTTGTTCGAGGACAAAGTGGTGGTGGTCGTCGGATGCCAATCGAGCGGCGTGGACATCGCGCTGGAGCTCTGCACGGTGGAGAGAGAAGTGCACATCAGCGTCAAGTCCGTGGACGACGGCGGCGGCGCCATCTTCCCCGGCATGAGGAAAGCCGTGTCCAAGCAACACAACCTGCACCTCCACCTCCAGGCAAGTCTCTACTCGTTCATGGACATGACTAGCATACATACATAGACATATGATCCGACAAGAATGCTTGTGTTTATGTAGATCGATCGATCGCCTGTGCGAGGACGGGCAGGTGGTGTTCGCTGATGGCTCCTCGGTTATCGCCGACGCCATCGTCTACTGCACCGGGTGAGCGCAGCACAGGTGACAAATCCTCCATTTTCAGCTCCTCCGGTCTTATAATCTGCCATGCAAATATATGAATTGAAGGTACGACTACTCGTTCCCGTTCCTGGACACGGGAGGTGTGGTCACCGTCGACGACAACCGCGTCGGCCCGCTTTACGAGCACACGTTCCCGCCGGCGCTAGCGCCGTCGCTGCCCTTCGTGGGCATACCAAAGAGGGTGGTGGTGCCGCGGTTCTACGAGACACAGGCGAGGTGGGTGGCGCAGGTGCTTTCCGGCCGGAGGATGCTGCCGTCGTCGAAGGAGACGATGCGCTCGGCCGAGGAGTTCCACCGTGCCAGGGACATGGCTGGCATGCCCAAGCGCCTGACGCATGAATTCTTCGACGACTATGACTGTTGCGACGAGTTCGGGAGAAGCACTGCGGGTTCCCAAGGCTGGAGAGCTGGAAGAAGGAGCTCCGGTGGTCGTCCATCGCAAGACAGAGGGGCGATGGCTCGGAGACCTTCCGTGACGTCTACCACGACAGCGACTTGGTTCAGGAGGGCTTGCAGGCACAGGGCTGGCCGGTTGGCTCGCAGCATCTTAAATAACAGAAAATGTTATACAAATATGATAGGGTTTGCTTTAAAAGTTTCCATAACAAATCTATAAAATAAATGGTAATAAAATGCAATAAAATTGTATGGGTCCCTACCTTGATGGATGAGCAAGCTTTTCTAATTCACAAACCCTTCCACCCACTGAAACACTAGTCGAAGGTGATGACTATGTTAGAAAAACGATCTCGGACCCAAGGACGGATATGGGCTAACGTTATAACCAGGGGCGGATCCAAAGGAGGGGGGGGGGGGGGGCTGGGTGCCCCCCCTTAAGCATGATTACTCCATTAGATTAGTGTGACTAAGTCTTAAATTCACCATTGATCTCTAGGTCTAGTCCCAAGCCTTCATTATTTAGCCTCCCTTAACCCTCATCCTAGATCCGCCACTGGTCATAATAGTGCATCTTCCTCAAATACGTGCCGTAATCGAGGGTACGGTAGCTTTATGCGACGCGGTGGACCGTAAGGTCCTCGTCAAGACATGGTGATTGTGAGGACGAGGTGGTCACCGAGGAGGAGGCGTTCGACGCTGTCGTCGTCGCCGTCAACGGTTGAGTCATGGCTCCCAACCGTCCACGGTAGAGCCGTTGTCAGTACAGAATTGATCGAATTTGTGTTCTTGGCCAACTGAGCTGCTGCTGCTACTGTCCAAGCACCACAGCCTGCACCTCCACGTCCAGGCAATTACTTTCTGCTTATATTCATGGCAGGGCCGTACCTATAATTTAGAGGACCCTGAACGAAATGTATGAGATGACCTTAAAATTCAAAAAATAATATAGCGAAAGCATACTTTTACTTAGTTGTAAAACTTCCAAATATATTTTGTTCCTATATTACAAAGAACATATCATATCTTAATGCCAACTGTCCAATTATCAATGATTAATTATTAGTATATAGTATCTATCTATTGTAAAATTGGTGGCCTTATATTTTTGGAGGCCCTGAACTTGCACTACTACAGAACACACCTTTGGCTAATTTCCAAAATCGGCTTTAGCCCCGGTGGAAATTGCGCCCGGGGCTAAAGGGCCCCGGTTTAAGGCACAAACCAAGGCTATTTCTGGTCCTTTAGTCACGGTTGGTTCTATGAACCGGGACTAAAGGTCCCCTCCTTATTTGAACTCTCTTCCTCCCCTGCTCGAGCCCGAGAGCTCATTTCTTCCTCTCTGTTTTTGCTTGTTTTTGGTGTGTTCTTCATTGTTCTTCATCTCGTCTTCGGCCATTGCTTCATTTGATCACTTCTACGCCTCCATCGACTCGTTGAAAGGTTACTATCTTTGACCTCTCATGTTTTAGCGGCAGCATATGTTGTTTCTTAGTCTATGTGTGATTTTTCTTTATGATTTTATCTCTTTGCCATTTTAAGCTTTATTCACTTGACATTGTTTGAATATTTTGAAAAATGCAACTAAAACTAGTATTCTAAGTATACACCTTTCATTTGTACTATGTCTACCACATTTTATGGTTTAATTAGTTGAAAATAGAGATTTTAGTGAATTATTTAGCTTAGTTAGAGAATTATAGATTTTTAGGATATTATTAATTTATTTAATTTGTGGATTATATGAGAAATGTATGGTGGATTGTTCTTGATTTATATGCCACTTGAGCTCAACATACATTCAAGATTAGTTTAGCTTAGTTTGAGAAATATAGATTTTTAGGATATTATTAAATGATGAATTTATGGTGGATTATTCTTGATTTATATATATGCCACTTGAGCTCAAAAATAATTATATATTTAGATGAAGAAGTTAGCTACTTAGAATACTTTAGTTGTATACATGGCACATTTGATGATTTTAGAGAAATGTAAATTTTAATTGTTTTATTTTATTTGTTTAGAATATGAGGAATTTATAATATCTAGTTTGAAAAATTAGTATAGAGAGTAGATGACAACTGCTTCGG
>CM039119.1:1014289-1052663 GCA_022036555.1 Microstegium vimineum
TCTGATCCATTCATGCCAGTGAAATTACTCCTTTTTTATTTTCTTAAAAAGGAAAATGCAATTGCAGCAGCAGCGAAGCAGCCTCAGCGTCAGCTGCCAACCCGCCCACCTCGCCGTCGCACTCGCGCTCGCGCGCACCAACCGCCCCGGCGAAGCACCCATGCCGTCGTCTCCCTCCGATCCCGACGTTGACCCGGGCAGCGGCTACTGCGCCGCCACGAAGACGTTCCACAGCCTGCGTTCGCCGGCGCCGCTACCTCCGCCGGACCTCCCGCTCTCCTTCCCGGCCTTCGCCCTGTCCTTCCTCCCCGACCCGCTGCCCACGTCCCGCCCGGCGATCGTAGACGCCGGCACCGGCGCGGCCGTCCCGTTCCCGGAGTTCCTGTCCAGGACCCGCGCGCTCGCCGCCGCGCTGCGCTCCCGGCTCCGCCTCGCCCCTGGCGACGTCGCGTTCGTCCTCACGCCCGCCGGCGTCCACGTCCCCGTGCTCTACTACGCGCTCATGTCCGTCGGCGCCGTCGTGTCCCCCGCTAACCCGTCCCTCACCACCGCCGAGGTCTCCCGCCTGCTCGCGCTCTCCAGCCCGTCCGTCGCGTTCGCCGTCGCGGGCACCAGAGACAAGCTCCCGCCCGGGCTCCCCACCGTGCTTCTCGACTCCCCGACGTTCCTCTCGTTCCTTCTACACGAGGAGCCCGAGGACGGCGCGGTGGTGGTCCGGCAGTCGGACTCAGCGGCGGTGCTGTACTCGTCCGGCACCACGGGGAGCGCCAAGGCGGTCGTCCTGACGCACCGGAACCTCATGGCATGCAACGCCACGCGGGCGCCGGCGCCGGGGGAGACGCTCATGCTCGCCGTGCCCCTCTTCCACGTCTACGGCTTCACGTTCTGCCTCAGGGCGGCGTCGGCGGAGCACACGATGGTGCTGCACACGGCGAGGGGGAGGTTCGACGCCCGGGCGGTGCTAGGTGCGGTAGGGAGGTTTGGAGTGACGCGCCTCGCGCTAGCGCCGCCGGCGGTGCTAGCCATCGTGCGGGCCGCCGAGGAGGACGCGGCGGCGACTGCCCGCGTCATCACGCTAAAGGCGGTCACCTGCGGCGGCGCCCCCACCGCGGCTGACCTCGTTGTGCGATTCTCGCGCAAGTTCCCCGGCGTTAGCCTTGTCCAGGTTGGTTTCGCTGCTGCAAGTATGGACTCAGTTGGGTAATTTTCAGAGATTATCGTTGCTGGTTCATACAAATCGCTCACAATCTTGTGTTCATCAATCATCATAGAGCGCAATCTGATGCTCAATTGGTCAGATAGAATTATTTATGAATTCTATATAGTAATTGTTACTTATTATTTCCAATTGGGATTTGGCAAAAGGGGTATGGTCTTACAGAGACTACATCTGGTTTCTGCCGCGCTGTTGGAGAGGAAGAATGCGCACGGGTTGGATCAGTGGGTCGTCTTTCATGGGGCGCTGAAGTGAAGATTGTTCATCCAGAAACAGGGGCTGCCCTGCCTCCTGGTGTGCCAGGGGAACTTTGGGTCCGAGGCCCTTTTGTAATGAAAGGTAATAAGGTCCATATCACCATGCTTTTCAGTGAATTCACGGGGTATTGTATATTCAGATTCAGATAACTTCGGTATGATCACACTAGTAATGTCCTAGTAGAGTTTTATAGGTTGACAAGAGTTTCAGCATTTACAGTGTCTATATATTTGTTTCTTCAGCCACCAAAGAAAAGATGTCACCCACCTTGCACTTAATTACAGAAAATGTAGATAAACTTCACAAAAGAAAAAAGAAATGTGTTGGCATTCCTATGGGGTCCCTTCATGTGGATGTTGTCGGTTAATTTAAGCTATATAATTCAGTATCAGTGTTCTAAGTTTGCTTGTGCATAGTGTGATGCCTGTTGCTACTCGATTATTTTCGCCATCGCCCTGACACTAAACTAAAACTTCAGTACCGCTTTGTAGCGTAGGTTACCTTGGCGAGAAGGATTATACATCTGCGATCCTGGACAGTGAAGGATGGTTGAGGACAGGAGATCTTTGTTATATTGATCAAGACGGGTTTGTTTACATTGTTGACCGGCTGAAAGAGTTAATTAAGTACAAAGGCTACCAGGTACTATCTGCTAGTGTTAAAAAAATTCTAATCAGCAGTCTCATGACCCAGCACTCCATCAGAGCATCTTATCTGTTACAGACTTGCAGTGTCAGCTTGCCTTCTGTCCTAAATCCTGATGGAATCTGTTTCATTCAGGTGCCTCCTGCAGAACTCGAAAGCCTGCTTCAGACACACCCGGATATTGTTGAAGCCGCTGTTGTCCCGTAAGTACACATATATACACCCTGAAAACATGAGAAAACAGCTCTGCAGTTCACTGATGGAATATTTCCTTCAAAAGAAGAACACACTGCTAATGGAATATTCATGCTAACTATTCTTGGTAATACAGATACCCTGATGATGAGGCTGGTGAGTTGCCGGTAGCGTTCATCGTCAGATGCCCAGGAAGTCATTTGCATGAATCACACATCAAAGAATTTGTAGCCAAACAGGTTTGGGCGCTGGCTTAATACAACAATTTCGCAGCCACTGATGTTTTTTTTTTCTAAGATTGAAGGCGGCCTAAAACCATTATAACTCTTCGTCATGCAGCAGGTTGTGCACTACAAGCGGATCCACCATGTCTTTCTTGTGGATTCGATACTGAAAAATGCGACGGGTAAGATTTTACGCAAGGATTTGGCCAAGCTAGCATTGCGGCAGCTTATTAGCTCCAAGCTATAGCATGTAGTTGTATGTGGGGTATCATTTTTTTTGTCGAATATTAAGTAAGTAGAAGATCATTTGCAATGTGATGTCAGTGTGTCACGCCTACACCATGAATGTATAAAAGTGTTTGGACAGAAAAAAATTCAAAATGACAGAGGACGGATCTCTCTGCGCATAAGAAAATATGCGGGCGTGCCAGTGTACTAAGTACACAAAAATAAAGAGAGGAACAAGTAATTTATTAATCATCGAGTTAACAAATACAAGTTTCTAAATAATATGCGCTCCATAGCCTGCTGACGGCGATCTGACTTGGACGATCGTGGTTTTCATGGTTCTTAGGGTCTCGGAAAGCTCCCAGTTAATTACCCCTGTGAAGTAGCTCACAGAGTACCTCCGATTAAGTTGTAGATGTAGGTGGCGTCGGCGTGATGGCCTCGTCGGTCCATGTGCCGGTCAGCGGAGCTGGGGAAAGCAGCTACGCCCGCCTGTGTCGTTCGCCTCGTCGGTGTCGAACGGCACGTGGTGTTGTGTTGTTGTAGACTTGCATGGTTGGTGTAGCTTGGACTGCTTCGGACTTCCCGGCAGTATTGTCGTGGTACGTTGTAGAGCTTGATCACGTAGAGTTGTTGATGTAGTCGAAGAAGGCCTCGTCCGCCTGTAAGTCGATGTAGCGCAGCTAGACTGTTAGCTTCGTGTGGGCGCTTGCGCACGTCACTGGTGTCGAGCGGTACGGTGTGGTGGTAGTTATCTTGGCAGTTTCACCTAAAACATATTAAAATAAATAATTTATATTAGATTAGGGGCCAAACGCTCCAAGCCAGGCTCCCTTCAGTTACGCTCGCAGATTAGCCGCTTCACGACGGGCATGTTGAACTGGCCGTGTGTACACGCATATGTAAATGCACAAGCTCGGCGTGGTTGTTCGTGGCAATTAGCTTGTTCGTGCGGGGCGGAACAAAACGTCATGCACTGATGACTGCCTCGTCTCCTCCCGGGAAGCACCAGCCCAAGGAGCTGCTAGCTAGCTTCTTAGAAAGCCAGCCTGAACTCCTTGATCATCAAGTCGACGTAGAAGCGATGGTCACCGGTTGGTAGCTAGCTCGACAAACTAGCCTCCTCCTGGACCGTCCATCAGTCGGGTGTCTCCACCAGCTTGGGGCGCGGTTGTTTAGCATGACCCCGCAGAAAGGCGGGGCATCGTCGGCTAGCGAACTCCTTGTGTCGGTGCGCGGCGTGACACGCAGGAAGGCAGGGCATCGTCGGCTAGCGAACTCCTTGTGTCGGTGCGCGGCGTGACACGCAGGAAGGCAGGGCATCGTCGGCTAGCGAACTCCTTGTGTCGGTGCGCGGCGTGACACGCAGGAAGGCGGGCATCGTCGGCTAGCGAACTCCTTGTGTCGGTGCGCGGCGTGACACGCAGGAAGGCAGGGCATCATCGGCTAGCGAGCTCCTTGTGTTGGTGCTGGCGCAGATGAGTTGCGGCCGAGGCGTCCTGCCGGCGTTGGGCGTGTGACGTCCTTGCCGATGGCACCTCTGTGCTTTGTGGAGGCTGCCTGGATCGCCTCATCTTCTCGGCACGGTGCATCTTTTGGTGTAGGTGTGGAGCCGTTGTTGACGGCGCGCCGGACTCGCCCCTTGCGGTGCGGCGATGTTGATGGTGTAGACAGGAGCAGTGAAGCAGATGTAAAGAGGTTGCTCACGGCGTTAATGCAGCGCTCCCATGTCGTCATTGGCGGAGTGCAAACATGGAGCATCCTTGGTGACGCTCGGATCCGCCTCCTCGGTGCGCTTCCAGACTCGGTTGCACGTGCTCCGGCGATGTAGCATCTCCCTCCGGTATCGTGCTCGTCCTGTGTTGGGGCATCACGACACCTTCTCCGATACGGCGTGGTTGTCTGGCGCCCAGAGTGTCTCCTCCGGCTTGGCGCAGGCGTTCGGCGACGAGGGCGTCTCCTCCGGCTTGGCACAGGCATCCGACGACGAGGGAGTCTCCTCCGGTTTGACACAGGCGTCCGGCGTCGAGGACGTCTCCTCCGGCTTGACACAGTCGTCCGGCGACAAGGGCGTCTCCTCCAGCTCGGTGTGTCCATCCGGCATCGAAGGCATCTCCTCTGCCGACACAGCTCGATGTGAGGGGCGGTGGTTGTCCGGCTCGACGTGCTTCTTCTCTGCGTCTGTGGGTGTGGCAGTTATGCCTCAGCTTTGTGGACGCAGATGGCGCCTTGGTGGCGACGTCGGATCCGTGCGTTTCCCGTGTTTGTGACAGCTTGCTCGTGGATGATCTTAGACAACACCAGCGTGATGGCTTGGCGCAACCGGAGCACACGCAGCTGCGCTCGCTCTGTGCGGCCGTCTTGATCTCATTCGATTCGAATCATCGCAACACTCAAGCAGCATCACACAACCATGTGCACGATGACAGATTGATCTGGTTGCAACGTCGTTTCATCGATGGAGGAGATGAACATCATCTCTTAAAGACATGTGGACTCCTCACGATGGATACGTCTAGTAGACTCCCGGCGGCTAGGTCCTCGATTGATCTGCTCCGTACTTCTGATGGACGGTGTCCTCCTGTCACGAAGAGCAGCCTTGCGGCGCTCTCTTCCTCCCTCTCGGAGTCTCGGATGCACGGGCGCCGTGCGGCCGCCTCTCTCCCTTCTCTGCAGCCCCTGCTCAGCCTGGCGGCGCTATACGTACGAAGAGAAAGCTAGCTAGCTGCTGCCCTCCTCCAACCAATTGTGATTGATTAGCCTTCTACGTGGTGTCCTTGTGTTGCTTTATATAGGCCGGGGCCGTATACGCGCGACCGCCAGAAAAGTCTGTTAGCAGCCGCAGCGAGAAAGCCGGAACCGCCTCAATACATATCTGCCGTGTCTATCTAATCTCCAGATGTGTTAACAGCCAGGAGAGGTGGGTAAAGCTCGTACTTATCCAGGTGACGCAACAATTTATCCTTCGTGGCCACGCACGCTAGCTTCTAGAAGATTGCTAATTGCATTGGCTGAGATATTTTGCTGGTCGTAAACGTCACGTACGTGGTGGTTTTGCTCCCTCTACAGCTGAACTCGATTGAGTTTACGGTGTCCATGACACGTGGACCCGACAGTATGGAGCCCCATTGCAATACGTACAACGTACGTACTTAGCTGAAACGGCTCGTGGCCATATCTTGCTCCCTGGCGCATGCATGGGCCTGGGATGATGAAGGGATTAGTCTTCCCCTCGATTAACATTAACCTGACAGTCTTGTGCATATCCAACCTAGGTTCCAGAAGGTCCTGGACCTGTCTTGTGGGCTCAGCGACACAGATACTCGTATCGAAATACGCACGACACGTCGTACGAATTAGCTTTTCGGCCGGTTCCGGTCGTGTGCGCCTAGTATTTGGCTATGCCTGGAACACACTTACGTACATGTACGAGGCCATGCAATTGTGTTGCTAGCTTTTCTTTCTAGCAAACCGACCAAAAGGAGCACTATGCATTGCTTCGTCACAGTCCAAAGCATAATGCAATTTAATTTGCTTCCTATTTTCTTATCATATATTCTTTTTAACAGCACGTATATGAATTAAATATACATGCAAACTAGAGAAAATCTCAGTACAAAATCTCGTCAAACAAAAAGTACTAGCAGATACTGTATCACATTTGTAATCAGTTTAAGACATGAGAGTAATTGAGTAAGTGTGAATTTTAAATTATATACATTGTTTAAATATCAATAGATTGAGATTTATATATCAGGTACTCTATGATGAATTTGTACCCTGGAGTATTCTTCGTTGCCACCGCAAAGTGCAATCGACGTATCACCAATCTGGTCATATTTTATTTTAATAGTGGATCTCCAACCATAAAAAATAAATTAAAAGATTTGCCACATCCACCAATATATATCCGTTCACTTTGGAAATTAAAAGGATAGGGGCAAAACAACACTGATAGCAAATTTAGGTAAGAAAGGGATACATGATATGGAGATGAATGCATAACAGTTTAATAGGAACTGCAGTGTGTTAGGTACTCCTCTTTACCACCAGCGTCTTGAACTCCTCTGAAATGCTAAAAGATAATTTTAATTAGCAAGCGCATAGTAGGCAACGACTAAATAGTGGAACTGTAAACAGCAAAAAGTTAAATTCAAATGTCTGTCATATTAGTCGATTGGTCGGATTGGAACCAAACTTAACAGATCACTCGGTGGTAGAAAATCTACCAGTAATTCAAGAACTTCAAGAAAGTACTAGAAGCAAGCCGCATTCTCTGCAGCAGTAAATCAAGAACTTGAAGAAAAGAAAAGAAAAGAAAAGAAAAGCAATCAGCATTCTTTGCAGAATCGATGTCGAAGTGTCGAACCAAAGCTTTTCAGTCCACTGAACTCAAAAGCATATTTCTAGAAAGAGTAGTTGGAAGTGGCTGGGTATTTCATCAGATCATCAGATATATAAATTTCCAACCGTGTGCCAGACTGCCAGCCAATCATGCTTGGACGACCCAGGGCTAAACTGATTGGCCATCGTTGATTGGCAATCAGACGCAATATTTTATTTGTTTACGGTGGCCCCCAGTTGCGGGTCTCTACACTTTCATTCAGCAGCCTCAGCATCCATTCCAGCAGCCACCTCGCCGTTGTACTCCCAACGCGCACCACCACCAACCGTCGCGGCGAAGCACAGCACCCATGCCGCCCTCTCCGTCCGACCCCGACGTTGACCCGCGCAGCGGCCACGAAGACGTTCCACAGCCTGCGTTCGCCGGCGCCACTACCTCCGCCGGATCTCCCGCTCTCCTTCCCAGCCTTCGCCATGTCCTTCCTCCCCGACCCGCTGCCCCCGTCCCGTCCGGCGCTCGTCGACGCCGGCACTGGCGAGTCCGTCCCGTTCCCGGAGTTCCTGTCCAGGACCGGCGCTGCGCTCCCGGCTCCGCCTCGTCCCTGGCGACGTCGCGTTCGTGCTCGCGCCCGTGGGCGTCCACGTCCCCGTGCTCTTCTACGCCCTCATGTCCGTCGGCGCCGTCGTGTCCCCCGCCAACCCGTCCCTCACCGCCGCCGAGGTCTCCTGCCTGCTCGCGCTCTCCAACCCCCGCGTCGCGTTCGCCGTCGCGGGCACCAGAGACAAGCTCCCACCCGGCCTCCGCACCGTGCTGCTCGACTCCCCGACGTTCCTCTCGTTCCTGCTGCACGAGGAGCCCGACGACGACGCGGTGGTGGTCCGGCAGTCGGACCCGGCGGCGGTGCTGTACTCGTCCGGCACCACGGGGAGCGCCAAGGCGGTGGTGATCACCCACCGCAACCTCATGCCCTGCACCGCCACGCATTTGCCGGCGCTGGTGCCAGAGGTGTTCTTGGTCGCCGTGCCGCTCTTCCATATCTACGGCTTCATCTTCTGCCTCACGGTGGTGTCGGCGGCGCACACACTGGTGCTGCACACGACGACGACGACGACGAGGAGGTTCGACGCCACGGCGGTCCTAGCTGATATACCAAGGTTTGGAGTAACGTACCTCGCGCTGGCGCCGCCGGCGCTGCTGGCCATCGTGCGGGCCGCCGAGGAGGACGCTGTCCGTGTGTCCACGCTGAAGGTGGTGCTCTGCGGTGGCGCGGCCGTCGCGGCTGACCTCGTCGCCCGCTTCTCACGCAAGTTCCCCGGCATAGGCCTTGTCCAGGTTGGTTGGTTTCCCTGCTAGCTCTAGCTGCAACAAGTTCATGTCTTTCGATTCTTGTTCAGATCAGAGATTAGATTATATATCGTTGGGCACTGGTTCAGACAAATCACTTGCAGTTGTGTTCATCGATCCATCAATCTGATTTCCAACCCAAGTGGTCAGTTAGGAATTATACTACTACTTTTTTTTTTTTGTGAAATAGGAATTATACTACTACTAATTGTTACAGTATTTCCGATTGGTAAAAGGGGTATGGTCTTACGGAGACTACATCCGGATTCTGCCGTGCTTTTGGAGACGAAGAAAGCGCGCGAATTGGATCCGTAGGCCGTCTTCTATGGGGAGCTGAAGTGAAGATTGTTCATCCAGAAACAGGGACTGCCCTGCCGCCATGTGTGCCAGGGGAGCTTTGGGTACGAGGCCCTTTCGTAATGAAAGGTACTAGCTCCATTTGTTCTTGCTGGATTATGTCGCTGTCACCCTGATGTGAAAGTGAAACTAGAAGTTCAGTTTCATTTTGTCGCTTTTCGGGCATAGGGTACCTTGGCGACAAGGATTCTACATCTGAGATCTTGGACAGTGAAGGATGGTTGAGGACAGGTGATGTCTGCTACATTGACCAAGACGGGTTCGTTTACATTGTGGACAGGCTGAAGGAGTTAATCAAGTACAAAGGCTACCAGGTACTGTATCTGCTAGTGTTTCAAATAAATTTTCTGATCAGCAATAACTAATCCCATGATGACCTATCTAGCAGAGGACCATCTGTTTTCAGTGTCAGCTTGCCTTTTTTTTTTCTCTGCTGATGGAATGGAATCTGTTTTCATTCAGGTGCCTCCTGCAGAACTCGAAAACCTGCTTCAGACACACCCAGATATCGATGAAGCCGCGGTTGTCCCGTAAGCATATACTACTGTACATACATTTCCTTCAAAACAAAAAGACACTAGCTAGCTATTGGAACATTCATTCATGCTAACAAACTATTCTTCAAAACACAGGTACCCCGATGACGAGGCCGGAGAGTTGCCGGTAGCGTTCATCATCAGACGTCCAGGAAGTCACTTGCACGAATCACACATCAAAGAGTTCGTCGCCAAACAGGTTTTCCGTTGGCTCAACGCAACATGCAATTTTGCATCCACTTATAGTCTTCTTTTTCTAGACTAGAGAGAAGAGGGAGATTAGTTTGGTGACTTGGTTTCAGCTATAAGCTTTGGGCCTACTAGTAAAATTGTTATCATTTGTCATGTATGCAGGTCGTGCACTACAAGCGAATCCACCATGTTTTCCTTGCGGATTCCATACCGAAAAATGCAACCGGTAAGATTCTACGCAAGGACTTGGCCAAGCTTGCATTGCGGCAGCATATTAGCTCTAAGATGTAAGTAGTATGAAAGTACCAGACATCACGTCTGTAATGAGCTTGAGACATTTCTTTTGACTGTAAATTTCTAATAATTGAGGCTCTGTTCGGTACATAAGCCGACTTATTTCGGCTGATTGAATATTATTCTATGAGAGAATAAGCTGAAACAAATCGGAAGTAGTTCAAGAATTGTACCAGTACTACGCGGTGTTACGACATCTCCATTGTTCAGAAAATATTTATAGATTCAGATTGGATCAGGTATTCTGTACTCTGGAGTATTATTCATGGCCACTGGAGTAAATCATTTTTTTAAAAAAATCCACATCGAAACTGTCGAATGCAGCTGCTTTCTTGACCCTACCTGTCAGTGTCACACTCAGACTTGTCCATCCCCGTTCCCGTCCACTCCAGACTCCACCTCCACCACGCGCACCGGCGCCGACCAAACCCTCGATCCAATCCGCGGCGAGCCGAGCAGAATGGCGCCGCCGGCCGCGGCGCTGATGGACGAGCTCGTGGAGGAGATCCTCCTGCGCATTCCACCAGACGACCCCGCGCGCCTCCTCCGCGCCGCGCTCGTCTGCAAGCGCTGGAGCCGCATAGTCTCCGACCCCGGATTCCGCCGCCGGTTCCGTGAGTTCCACCGCACGCCCCCGATGCTCGGCTTGCTCTGCAGCAGCGGGCCAGGGGCCTCTCATGGCTCCATTACCTCCTTCGTCTCCACCTCCACCTCCTCCTTCCGCCCGTCCCCCGCCCGCCTCAACTACAAGACGGTCGACGCACGCCATGGCCGCGTCCTGCTCCACGGACTGAGCTGGAACAATGAGCGGAAGCTCTGGGACGATTCCTTCGTGGTTTGGGATCCAGTCACGCGGGGTGAGCGTGCGAGACTTCCCTTGCTGCCGCGGTCCAGGTCGCTGGACTCCGGATCCACATCTGGTACCTGGAATGCAGCCGTGCTTTGCGCCTCCGCCTCCGCCGCTGAGGACGCCGACGTATGTGACCACCTCAACTGCCGCAGCGGACACTTCCTGGTTGTCTTCGTGTACAGGGGCAGGCGCTGGGGCAGGCCCGGGATGTATGCCCATGTCTACTCATCGGAGGCGGCTGCTTGGAGCCGCCAGCGGATCTATGCTCCTATTCTCGTCGACGAGGGCATCCCATTGGTGCCAAGTGCGCTTACAGGGAATTCGATCTACTTCTTGTGTAGAAAAAGTGTCCTCAAGTTTGATCTGGCCACACGAGAAATGTCTCTGATTCACGACCTACCACAAGAAACCTTTGGGCGTCCTATCCTCCTCAGGGCAACAGAGGATGGTGGTCTCGGACTCGCCGCCGTGTGCTCAGATGGACTATACCTATGGTCAAGGGAGGATGTAGTATGGGCACAAAGCAAAGTCATTAAGCTTACAGAAGAACTACTTGGTGCTGAAGCTGAAATTCCTGATGGACGACTCTTGGGATCACCTCGTCTCACCGGCTCTTTACACGGCCTTGATGTTATTCTTGTGAGCACAAGCGTGGGGGTTTTCACTATTCATCTTAAGTCGGTCCGGGCCACAAAGGTGTGCAAAGATAGTTGGGTGGACGGTTTCACTTTCCCCTACATGAGCTTCTACACTCCAGGTACTAGAGTGAGTGAGTGAGTAAGAGACACTCAAGCATCATGTCTTTCTTACTTTAATTAACATGTATGTATCTAGCATCACTTATTTTGTGATTGACTAATATTCAGATTTAGCACTATTTCATTAAGTAACGTGAAGTTTTGGATGATAGTATTTCTGTTCAAGGAAAATGAGTTGATGAAAGTGGGATATCCCAATTACATTTAAAGCTGTGATGCTTCTACAGTCCTCCATAACAACATTTTTATGGACTGGATTAATGAAATTGGCTAGACATGCATAGGAGCTTTCATTGTCTTCCAACAGTTTTGAAAAATGATTTAGGGCCTGTTTGGATCCCATCATCTAAACTTTATAGCTCTAAAAGTTGTAGAGCACTTTAGCTCACTTTTAAGCTCTAAAGCTCAAATGTGAGGTGGCCTAAAGTTTAAAGCTAAATTTAGATCACTTGTTTGTTTAGAGCTCTAAAGTTTAGAGGAGAAAATCCAAACAGACCCTTATTTAGACAGATTGGCCATTAAGGTATCGAACAGGGAAGAAACCAAAAATACATAACCTGCACGGGGCCTTCTGCACATCCAGATATCAACTTCCCACATATCCTTAACACCTTTGCATTCTTTGGCTGTGATCTATTGCTAATGTAACTTAATACTTAACAGTATATATGCATGGATGATGATCTTATGATGACAAATATAGGTGTTTCTCTCAAGCCATGAGTACAGCTTTGGATAATTACTTTAAGATGTTTTCCTGCTTGTTTTATGTTGTTGTTTCTCTATGTGGTTAGCCTGCAACTTGGTAACAAATGTTCACACCGAGGGAAATCATTCGACTGATGTTATTTTCAAAACTATGCATCTCTGCAGCTTTGGGAGCGGCCGCCTCTACCGAGTGATCAAGAACAAGCACCTCAAATGTCTGATGAACACAAGATTCTCCACTGGCGTAGCCTTGTCAGTTAAGGTTAAAAGGAATCATGGTAGTGGTTCATAATGTATTTTTACGGTGACAACTCTTTTGTCATGGGCGTTAGGGTCTGCATTCTACGCAAGGGATCACATATTTTGTCTGTTTTGTTGATCATCCTGTGAAGTTTGCTTGAGCTTCTCTGTTAAGCTGACCTTGTATTATTCTACTCCACGTGTAATCCTGAACCGTAGCTTTAATGAAACCCTTGAATGGTCGAATGCATAATATGTTTTCCCCTTGTATGTAAAAGCACCACGTTCAAGAAAATGAGCATTTTTGAAATCAAAGCGCCACTAGCCCGTACTTGCCATACTCCAGCTCAAATTAAAGTTTGGTGCATTATCTTTTGGCTTGAGCATGAAAATTTAATAGAGGCCTTTTGAACCATCTTAACCGTGATAGCTAAATACGTACTCCCTCCATATTCAAAAAACTTTGTTTTAGAAAACGACATGTTCTCTAAAATGTAACTTTGACGGCTTATTTTATGAAAAATATTTATTAAATATAATATATGTATATTTTTATGAAAGCAATTTTCAAAACAAATCTATTGAATGATTTTCACATTTTCAAATTCAACAACTTAAAAGTTATTCATGATTACTTTGCAGTGCCTATGAATAGTACTCCATGGTACAAATTCATCACAGAGTCTCAATACATAGATATTTAAACAATGCATATAATTTAAAATTCACACTTACTAAATTACTCTCAATGTCTCAAACTGATTGCAAATGTGATATCTGCTAGTACTCTTATACAATCATGGTGAGGGCGTGACACACTGACATCACATTGCAACTGACCTTCTACCTACTTATTCTCCGACAAAAAATGACACCACATGTTATAACTTGGAGCTAACATGCTGCCGCAATGCTAGTTTGGCCAAATCCTTGCGTAGAATCTTGCCCGCCTCATTTTTCGGTATCGAATCCACAAGAAAGACATGGTGGATCCGCTTGTAGTGCACAACCTGCATGACAAGCTTATATAACCGAAGCAACTCAACAAAGCTCCCTCTTTTCTTTTAGAAATAAAATATCAGTGGTTGCAAAAAATTTTGTATTAAACCAGCGCAAATAAACCTGTTTGGCGACGAATTCTTTGATGTGTGATTCATGCAAATCGCTTCCTGGGCATCTGACGATGAACGCTACCGGCAACTCTCCAGCCTCATCATCAGGGTATCTGTATTACGAAGAATAGTTAGCATGAATATTCCATTAGCTAGTGTCTTTCTTTTTTGAAGAAAATGTTCCACTAGTGTGTAGCAGAGCTGATTTCTCATGTTTTCTGGGTGTATGTATTGTGTACTTACGGGACAACTGCAGCTTCATGAATATCCGGGTGTGTCTGAAGCAGGCTTTCGAGTTCTGCAGGAGGCACCTGAATGAAAACAGATTCCATAAGGATTTTTAGGAGAGAAAGCAAGCTGACAATGCAAGTGAGTTGCTCTGATGGAGGGCTGGGTCATGAGACTGCTGATTATAATTTTTTTAACACCGGCAGATACCTGGTAGCCTTTGTACTTAATTAACTCTTTCAGCCGGTCAACAATGTAAACAAACCCGTCTTGGTCAATATAACAAAGATCTCCTGTCCTCAACCATCCTTCACTGTCCAGGATCGCAGATGTAGAATCCTTCTCGCCAAGGTAACCTACGCTAGCACCCAGAAGGGACAAAGGGTCAGCCACTGAAGTTTTAGCTTAAGGTCAGGGCAATGGCGAAAATAATCGATTAGCAACAGGTATCATGCTGTGCACTAGCAAAATTAGAACACTGATTGTATAAAAAAAAGAAGACTGATGAATCGCATAGCTTTAATTAACTGACAATATCCACATGAAGGGACCGCGTAGGAATGCCAACAAAATTCTTTTTTTTTTTCCTTTTGTGAAGTTTGTTTACATTTTTTTGTAAACAAGTGCAAGGTTGGTGGCATCTTTTTTGGTGGCTGAAGAAACAAATATAGACACTCTAAATGCTGAAGCTCTTGTCAACTTAGAAAACTCTCTTAGGACATTACAATCCTTTTTTTTTTTTTGCGAACATTAGGACATTACAATCTGAAGATACAATACCCCGCGGAAAGGTCCTCTGAAAGCAACGTTATTGTTTTATATGAGCAACCCGTGAATCCACTGAAACTATAGCTATGAGCAGGAAAAGGTCCACTGAAAGCAACGTTATAGTTTTATATGAGCAGACTCAATTGTAGCATACTCCCTCAGTCCCAAAATAACTGTCGTTCTCGCTTTCCGAGAAATACTTTAGATTAAATAGATATTAAAATATATTAATATTTATGCTACATAATTAGTATCATCGGAAAGATCTTTAAGTCTAGTTTTTTAACAAAATTATTGGAAGATCTAAATGTTGTACGTATTTCGTATAAATCAAGTCAAACGTATGGCACGAACACCCAAAACGACGATTAATTTGGGACGGAGGGAGTATTGTTTTACTATTATACTGACTGATATGATTTGGTGATATGGATCTTTACCTTTCATTACAAAAGGGCCTCGGACCCAAAGCTCCCCTGACACACCAGGAGGCAGGGCAACCCCTGTTTCTGGATGAACAATCTTCACTTCAGCGCCCATGAAAGACGGCCCACGGTTCCAACTCGCGCGCTTTCTTCCTCCCCAACAGAACGGCAGAAACCGGCTGTAGTCTCCGTGAGACCATACCCCTTTTTGCCAATTGGAAATATGAATAACAATCAGTATAATACATAATTCACACATTATTCTAACTGACAAAGATTGCACTCCGTGCTACGATGAACACACAATTGCAGGCGATTTGTTAGGATAATCTATGAACTAATAATCGAAAGCCATGAACTTGCAGCAGCGAAACCAACCTGGGTAACGCTTACGCCAGGGAACAAGCGCGAGAAGCGCGCAATGAGGTCAGCCGCGAGGGGCGCGCCGCCGCAGTTGACCGCCTTGAGCGTAGCCACGCGGGCGGCGGTGGGCGCCGCGTTCGCCTCCTCGGCGGCGCGCACGATGGCCAGCAGCGCGGGCGGCGCCAGCGCGAGGCGCGTGACGCCGAACCTCTCCATCGCAGCTAGCACCGCCGCGGCGTCGAACCTGCCTCTGGCCGTGTGCAGCACCAGCGTGTGCGCCGCCGACGCCGCCCTGAGGCAGAACGTGAAGCCGTAGATGTGGAAGAGGGGCACGGCGAGGAACAGCGTGTCCCCGGCCGCAGGCGCCCGCGTGACGTTGGACGCGATGAGGTTGCGGTGGGTCAGCACGACCGCCTTGGCGCGTCCCGTGGTGCCAGACGAGTACAGCACCGCCGCCGGGTCCGACTGCCGGACCACCACCGCCTCCGCCGCGTCGTTGTTGGGGTCCTCGTGCAGCAGGAACGAGAGGAACGTCGGGGAGTCGAGAAGCACGGTGCGGAGCCCGGGTGGGAGCTTGTCTCTGGTGCCGGCGACGGCGAACGCGACGGACGGGTTGGAGAGCGCGAGCAGGCGGGAGACCTCGGCGGCGGTGAGGGACGGGTTGGCGGGGGAGACTACGACGCCGACGGACATGAGCGCGTAGTAGAGCACGGGGACGTGGACGCCCGCGGGCGCGAGCACGAACGCGACGTCGCCCGGGGCGAGGCGGAGATGGGAGCGGAGCGATGCGGCGAGCGCGCGGAGCCTGGTGAGGAAGGTTGGGAGTGGGACGGACTCGCCCGTGCTCGCGTCGACGAGCGCCGGGCGGGACGCGGGCGCCGGGAGTGGGGACGGGAGGAAGGATAGTGCGAAGGCTGGGAAGGAGAGCGGGAGCTCCGGCGGCGGTAGTGGTGCCGGCGCGCGTAGGCTGTGGAACGTCATTGTCGCCGCGCAGTAGCCGCTGCGCGGGTCGATGTCGGGGTTCGACGGAGACTGCGGCATTAGTGCTTCGCCGCCGGCGCGCGATGGACAGTGGGCGGGGTGGCTGCTGGCCGCTGAGGCTGAGAGGCGGTGAGCTGGTGAGGCTGCTGCGGCCGCGTGGCCTCTAGTCTAGTCTAGAAGTAAAGTAGGAGAGGAGTCGCTAGCTAGCGTGCCGCGTCACTCGACACTTGGACAGCAAATGCAGAATGGACCACTTGCAGTTGCTGTTGCAGTGCAGGCAAATTCAGGTCACGAGAATTCATTAAAAACATGGATTCATGTTGTTGGCTGCATCTCATAGTTTTTTGTCGCGAGAGGTTTTTAGAACACGTTTTAGACATGAGTTAGAATGTTTAGGAAACTTTTTTCCATTTCTATAGTTATTTCTCATTTCTCTAAAGCTAAATCTTACTTCTAGAATCTTCTAGATGTATTTGGGTGAGCTATAATATATTTTTTTGGGTTTATTGTGTACAAATCTATCCATATGATTTCACTTGAATTTTTTTAGAATCCTAGATATATTTTTTGTGGTTTATTAGAAACTTTATTAATTATCAGGTGTTGTCAATAAAGACTTTACGATAGTTTTTATAGATATTAATTGCACTGCAACGTAGACAATTTGTTGATGTGACAAGTGATTTAATAAGAAGAGATAGTAGAAATCTAAGAAACCAAGTCTAACTAAGAAACCGGGTCTTCGTGGTTATTAATGGACAAGAAAATATTATAGCCGCATTGGGAGAACAAACATAGTTTTTATCACTATCTATATCATATGTTATAGAAAGTATTGCATTGGAGGAATAATTTCTTGATACAATGTCTAGGTTAAAGAAACTACTAGTAATAGTTTCTTACATTGTGAATGCCCTTGAGATAATTTATCGGGTTTTGGAATTAGAGAAGAGAAAACATTGCGATTGTTCAGGAGACAAAAAAAAAATCCAAAAAGTCAGACATTAACCTTCCAGCCCAAACAATTTCCAACGCACGTACACATACCAAAGCCCAAAGCCTAAAGCCCAGAGCCCAGTAAAACAACTCCTCTCGGCCTCTGCAAAAAGGACAGGCCCAACAACACCGCTACCTCGCACCACAACGCCAGGACACGCCGGTGAGGTGGACGAGAGAGGCGGAGTCGGCGGCGGCGGCGGCGATGGCGGGCGGCGACCGGGAGCGGGATCCGGAGGAGGAGACACGGAACCAGATGATGCAGAACCTATTCGGGGACCAGTCAGAGGATGAGGACGATGCGGACGACGACGACGACGACGTCGTCGAGGTCGTCGACGAGGACGACGGCCACCAGCAACAGCTGCAGTCGCCCCCGCACCACCACCAGGAGCTGGAAGACGACGCCGACGACGATGAGGAGGACGACGCCCGCAGCCACGCGCACGCTCGCCGCGGCGGATACCACTCCGTAAGCCTGCCCGTCTCTCCCTCCTTCCCACGATTCCGATTCGGCTCGGCTGCTTTGCTGGTCCTCGTCGGACCTGCCTGGGGTTGGGCTAGGGCTTAGGTTTTTCGGATCGTCAGGTTGGGAGACTCGCGGTTGGGGATGCGGAATTTTGGGGTAGGTGTACAGTCTGTGCGGATTTGTTGGAATTCTGCTGAGAGATTTGGAGACGCGCTTGATTTTGATTTTTGAGTTGCGTATGCAGAGAGAAGTTGATGAATCCATGAATTTGTTTGCCTCATTTTGACCCCGAGTCCAGTCCTCTGTACTACGAAATCCAACCACTAGGAGAAGAAAAAGAAAATCGAGTTTCAGGGTTCACAAGGTCTAGGCATGTGCTTCATGCTATTTACAGGAATATATCACATGTTTTCTCTATTGTGTTTTGGTATGCGAGTTTCATTGCTACTCGGTTGGGTTTAGGAAAACTGTAGTTTAGTTGATATCTACACTCAGCACACCAACCTGAGAATTACTAAACTGTAAATCTGTTCACATTTCGGGGAATGTGAGTGATATCAATGGATCTTAACGACACTGGGCCTATCTTGAGAATTTGTGCTCTGCTAGTGTCACTAAGGAGTTCAAGGTTAATGCTCATGTAATTTTCCTTCTGCCCAAGCTGTTCATCCTTACATACTGCTCCAATCTTATAATGCTGTGTGCTTAAGGAAAGCCTCCTGAGGGAACACTAACTTATTTAATACATTTTTATCTAGGAAGAAGTGGATGGCGAGGCAGAGAATGGAGGGGAAGGTGAAGGCGAAAGTGAGGGGCAAGTTGGAATGGAAGAGGAAAGTGAAGGCGAAGCTCATCGTGCCGATCTTGATCAAGGAGAAAGTGATGGGGACAAAGTCCAGAGCTCCCCAGAAAGAGAACTCGATGACCAGAGGATGGAACCTGATGCTAGAGGAATGGATAGTGAAGATGAAGGCTACCAGCAGAGGACAGTATCTAGCAGAAGAAGGGGAGTTGTTGCCTCTGAATCAGAGGGATCTGAAGATAATTACTATGCTGTTCGAGCTCAAGAAGACGAGGAACCTCGCCAAACAAGGAAACAAAGGTTAGTCAGGAAAAACATAATGGTACATATCAAAATATACATCAGTATCCTTTTTAGGCTTTACAATTTTGAGTACCCAATTCAATGGTTCACAAATGTTTAGTTATTTTGGCAATTACTTTACCATCATACACACTCATTCGCTTATTTTGCCTTTTTTCTAATCCTATAGTTTGTGACAGTTATAATCTTATTATTATGCAGCTCTCCAATGGAGGAAGAAAGAGATCAAGAAGTAGTTCGCGATGTGTTTGGTGAGAGTGACGAAGATGATTCAGCTCCATATCGTGCTCGCCATGAAATTGATGAAGAATCTCATGTAAGATTCACTTATGTTTTCCGCCCTTGCTATTTACCGATTTTAGGTAATAAGTTGGAATAGTCACCTTAATAAAGATTCAAATTGTGTAGCAGAATCCTTCATCAGGCTTACCCCTAGAACTTTTCATTTTTATTTTAACTTACTGCTTGAAATTATGTCTCTAGATAGCTACGATCTGCTGCATAGCATGGTTTTAACAGAACATAAGTGCACTTCTTGTCTCACATATATGGATCTGAGATATTTTAAGTTTTCATGAGAGCACTTCTTGTTGTGACTTGATATGTCTGAAGTCTGAATGGAAGCTGTGTTTTCTCTTCGTGTCTTGCATGTACATGAATATTGATCGACCCTCCAATCAGCTTTGAGAAATATTCATTTCCTTTACCTGTTACCTTTTTCTATAGCCTTTTCTTTTTCAAACTCTTCTTGTGTGTAATAACATTTCTTTTTTTTTTTCTCTTGTAGAGATCTGCCATGGAGGATGAAAGCCAGTATGAGAAGGACATGCAACCAGATGACGTTGTGGCTGATGAAGATATGAGATATGAATCTGATGATAATCGTGAACTGAAACCAAAAGAGAAACCAGTCGGTCCACCGCTAGACTTGGTGGTTCCATTTAAACAGCCACCAACTGAACCTGACAAAGTGAGTTATTGTCATATGGTGATACATTTAATCCATCTTTGGCCACATACCATTGCTGTCCTTTTCTGACGAGACAATTTCACGTTCTACATTATTGATGTTTATCATTTGATTGTTGCTCTCAGTTTGAATTTTTCATGTTTTTGAGGGCATCTAGTTTAATAGAGCTTTTTTATGAATTTATAGGCTACTGTGTATTGCCTTCTTTGTGTCTCAATTTAATGATTTTTAATACTGTATCATGTTTTATCTTGCTATATCTGCATTACATTGTTTAATATTCCTTGATATCTACGATGTTACCATCTGCTGCTTGTTACATAGATGATGTTCTCTAGTTACATACACCTTTCTACCTGGCTAGTGTAATTAATTGAAGAAGCATGGAACTTGATCATTTGGTTGAGCACTTTGCTTATACTTGTCCGCTTGTCCAAAAGAGCATGTGTATGGTTGCTGTTCTCTTTATGTTAAATCTGATAATATAGCAAACATGTTGTATTTAGAACTTTTCATGCTTGGCTATATTTTATCATCCACGATCAAAGGTTTGTGCTTCTGTAGCTACTCACATATTGATTGATCGCTAACTGTTTCCTATTTTGTAGATGAATGTGATCAAGGTATCAAACATTATGGGGATTGACCCTAAACCCTTTGATCCAAAAACATATGTGGAAGAAGATGATTTTGTTACAGATGAATCTGGGACTAAGAAAAGGATACGACTTGAGGACAATATTGTGCGGTGGAGAACCGTTAGGAATGCAAATGGCACGACATCTGTAAGTGGGATGATGTCCATGCATCAATTAGTCTTGGAACTCACTGACATACTGATGATACTTGAACTGACTCTTCCCTGTGTCTTGATTTTTGCAATTATTTTGTTTTTAACTGTATTTTTACTTTATTTTATTTGGGGGTTCATGTGTCCAAAGAAAGCAACTTTACAGCTCACTACTCTTTAACATAAGACACCCATGAGAGTTACATTTAACTTTGTGCAGGTTGTATAGGTGGTTATGTGCTTATGATAAATAAATTTCTCCGTTGATGCTTTCTGAGATTTCTTTTTTTTTACTCTGGTTACTAAGCTTTGGGCATTTATTTATTGCAGTGTGAAAGCAATGCACGCTTTGTAAAATGGAAGGATGGAAGTATGCAGCTTCTGATTGGCAATGAGGTTCTTGATATATCTGTACATGAGGCACATCATGACCAGTCCCATCTGTTTTTGAGGCATGGGAAGGTAAACTAAGTCTTCTTTACAGTATTTCGAGTACCACCTCTTTTTTCAAACGATTAGTTTTGTTGGCACTATTAATTTTGAATTTTAACGCAGGGAATTCTACAATCACAAGGAAGGCTTTTGCACAAAATGCGGTTTATGCCATCCTCCTTGTCTTCAAAGTCACATCGCTTATTAACTGCCCTGGTTGATTCTCAGAATAAGAAAACTGTTAAGATGCAGAAATGGTTCGAGACTAAGGATCCTGAGAAAGCGAAAATGGAAAGAGAAAGGGTTAGTAAATCACTAGTATTTCATTCACTGGATGTTATGTGACACACGATGTGCATGTCTTGCTTTTGTCCAATATATAGCTGCTTGAACTAAGATCCCTAGTTCAGGTCTGCATTACTTCTTTTATGCATTACATTTCCTGCTCATTTATTTCTTCCGTTGGTAGTCCTTACATAGTTCCTTGCATGTGTGGTAATTTCTTGAGAATATTGGAACTATCCCAATGTATACACCTATTGTTTTTTCAATTGCAAAATCATTTTCTGAAGTTTGTCTTGTATAGTTTTCTAAATCAGTTTAGGTCTCATCAGCTTAAGCAGTATGAGGGATGTAAAAGTAATATTAGTTGTCATTATGTTGCTAGTGTTATTATGATTTAGTGTGCATGTTCAAATTAGCACCCCCTTTGAAAAAGTTGCATCATGCAAAGTGATTGATTAAGACACAAAGAGTTATATCTTGACCATTGAAATGATAGCACTCAAGTCGATTTTGTTCTTTCTACTGATACGGAAATTATGCAGATTCAGGGCCAAAATATTCGAGCCCATTCGATCCTTCAACGCAAAAGAGAAAAAGTGAACCGCAAGTACACGCAACCTGCCCGGCCAAGGCGACAGCTTTCTCCAGGGTTCTTAGAAGATGCTCTAGATGAGGTTGGTATCTTGTTGTTGCACTGCTTTTTTTTACAATTAGATTGTCATGTTATTATTAGCTTTTGGTGTAGACGTCTTTCCTGTTTTAGGTTCATCTACCCGTCAAGTGTATTATATTCCACTAAAAAGGGAAGGGAAAGGCAGGAAAAGGAAAATAATAATTAAAAGTTTGTGTTCGGTGAACATTTGTGATGCAATCTTACCTGGTTGGTATTTTTTGGGTGTGTTTAAATTCTGGCAACATAGCAAGAGAAAAAGTGTGCCTAATAACTTCTTTTCCCTTTTGCTTTTTTCCCCAGTAACCAAACCTTTTTTATGAGCTACTGCATGCACATGCCACACTCATATGTTTCATTTACCTCAAAATCAGTGTAAAACGTTTTGAACTTACTCCAGCTATGTCTTAAATGATGATATATCAGTCATCAATCATCATTATGTTGGCAGTTTATTCCTGTATATGAGGTTGCTTCATGGTATGATAGTTTACTCAACTCTTGAGTTTATTCCTTGATCTAGAAAAATAGTTTTTGCGGACAGTTTAGATAATTAAGAATTATGCTGGTTTTTTTAACTTTTCCTAATAAATTTGTTATTGGATTTGATATAACCAAACAGAATTGCTCTGACCAGCTCTAATATACTTCCTAGTTTTGGGACATTAATGTTGTTGTTATGTTACATCTGTCCAGTAATATCACTATGGGATTGACTGAAGTTACTCATATTTTGGCAGGATGAGGAGCCTGACTATGGTTCTCGGAGAATGGCAGGTCGTAGACGTTTTGATGATGAATTGGAGGCTGAAGCACTAGCAGAGAGGCGTATCAATAACGCAAAGAAGGTGAGCAGTTGTGCTCATGATTCTCAGTTTTACTTTAACCAGACGTTTAATATTTACATCTATCTATTTGCTTGGTACATTTTCAGTCAAATATGAGCAGAAATGTTCCCCACAAACCACCGTACCCCCCTGCTCGTCCACCGAGACGTCAAGCTGATGAATACTCGGAGAGTGAGAGGGAGGAGTCAGAGTATGAAACTGATGGCGAGGATATTGAACATTCGCCGACGCGTGGAAGGGAGGATGAGTTGGATGAGGAGGAAGAGTATGAGGAAGATGTTGAAGAAGAAGCGCCTCTGTCAGATGAAGAAATGGAGGTGAAATATCGTTGTTATCAAACACCATTGTTTCTTTTTCATACGTGCTTAGCTTCAGTTTTTTTTTTCTCTTAAGATAATAATGTGTTAAAGAACGGAATACTTTGCATCAAACACAAAGGCCCGGAATTGTAGTACTATAATTTTTTATTTATTTGAAATCAGTTTAGAGGGCATTTCTGAAGTTTCTATATGATCAAAATGAAACATGTGATGCAGGCACCGAAACGGAAGAGAGAATCTGGGGGTGGTGGGCGCAGGCGCGAGGAGTTGGTGTCCGAGGATGATGACGACGACAACGACGACGATTCTCCACCAAGGAAGCAGCCGGCTGTTCAGCATCGTAGAAAGGCTGTCGTGTTTGATGACAGCGACGAGGACTAAAACTTGTAAAACGTTGTGTCCCTGCACAACCTAGCTGACATGAACGCCTCCATCTTGTGTTCTCTAGCATCGCTCGTCATAGCAGACATGAACTGACATTGTTATGTCCATGTACTATTGATATCAGTATTAAAAGTATATACACAATGATGCTTCTTTTCTTTTTTTTTTCACCTGCATCGGTGGTGAGAAGTATTGTTTTCATTCGATTCGTTGCATTTTAATGTTTTTCTAGCATTAATAATCAAGCTTGAGTCCAGTTAATTTTGAGCGAGGGAGTTGTGTAATATCGATGTTCCAGATATATGACAATTGCAGTATCTTTTTTAGATAACAGTATAATACACGCTCATACATATATTAATCGCGGTATAATGTTTTTCCGTTGCAACACATTTGCATTTTCCTAGTGCTATACTAATAGTAACATTAACATCTCCATGTTTCCATGGATCGACTGTTCCACTTGATAAGTTGTTAACAGCAGTTGACGCATGCAGGATGGCAATACTCTCTGTTGACAACAGTTGATCCCAATATTTGTTGACCCTCTTATTTTCACTATAGTACAGTGGATTTTTAAAAATATTTTAATAAAAATTAACACAGCCTGTGGGAATTAGCGTATCTAATAATTTTATTCAAAAAATGGAACTGTTCATAAAAACATGGATGTGTGTGTTTCTCCTCCAGTTTCCTGATCTTTGTTTTCCATTTTAATTCAGGCCCATCTGGCCTTTCCCACGAAACAGGCCCATCTGGCCGGCCGGCCGGACCGGGGCGACGACCGCCACGGAGGATCGGAATAGACACGTCGTCGAAGACCGGGAGACCCGCATCGTCGCCGACACGACGCCGCCAGCCACCGCCACCAGTGCTGCATGCGTCACGCGAGTACCCGTTTGTATGTTCTGTACGTCTATATATAATATTTTTTTTTCTTTGTTAAACATTAATTAGTTTATAGAATTGTTTATTTATATATAAGATAGAGGACGGCCTAGAGAACTTTTATCTATGGTTTCGCACCTGCTTCAAACATAAATTAATTAAAGAAAAAAGGATAAATTTGATTATTATATTAAGGAGAAACCATGGGCATGTTATCGATCTGAATAAGAAGACAAAGCAAAACTAATTAATTCGATCGACAAGAGCCTATATTATATGTGCATGAATAAATATATTGATATCCTAGTTTTTTAAGAAAGGAGGGGAGGATATGGTCTAATGATTTTTTTTGTGGTCTATAGCATTTTCTTTATATTGTAAGACATCGAGGAGTTCAACAATTGCTTAATTGCTTAAATGGACGAAGTAAATAAGAAAAGGGTGAAACTGGTCACTCGAGAGGTGGTTTGTAACATACCTAAAATGTACTACAAATAAATTATAACATTTTGTTTATGATTGTTTACCTTAAACTTGATTAGAGCCATATTGAACAACTCCATAATTACCACAAGCATTTATATAATGCAAGGTGGCAGGGGAGCGTAGGAGGAAGAAGAGAAGGCGCGGGCGCCGAGGCGAGGAAGAAGGATGAGTGCGGGCGAGAGGTGAGGAAGGAGGCGTGTGTGCGGAACATTATCCCTCCTGCATGCGCGCACAAACTGCAGTCACGTCCAAAATACAATGCATAAACAGAGTGCTTAGCCCACACTTGAAATTTATGGGTAGTTGATTCTTCATCCAATCCAATAATATGGCTAGCCTTCACACTATACAATCCAAAATCTTCTTATATGGCCCAACTTCTCGCGTGGAATGTGACCCTACAATCTTGTAGCATCTCTCCTACACTTTCGTCCTCTCACTTCGCTAAAATGTTCAACTCGGAGGTTTCCCCACCCAATGTTGCAAGCACATGCATGACGTCACCACATCTCATCTTCATCGTCTGCTTGCACTGCTCATGAGTCATGACATTCCTCCGATCCGACACTCATCCTATCTCTAATCTCGCGCGCAACGCCTATTAGACATCAAGAATTTTATCTCTAGCAATTAATTAAGATGAGCCATGTAAATAAAGAAAAACGAGGCGAAATTGATGGCTCAAGAGTGAGTGTGGTACCAAGTACCAACATATTATCAGGAAAACACACCGCTGATTATTGGCGAGATAGTGTGTTATGTACATAATCCATAATATTATTATTCTCTTTAAATAATAGCTTATAAAATTTCTTATAAGAGATACAATATATAGACAAGTTTTATCACCCGTTGCACACTCGTTTAAGGGAGAAATAAACAAAGAAAAAGCGGCACCGCCTCAGGTAGTGTGTCCTACAACCACAAGGAACATGCAGTTATTCATGCAAGTTGTGTATAACTCATATAAAATATAAGTGTTACTCTTCAGGACAAAACTGATAATTAAATATCTATATATTTTTGTCGTATACACAACACAAACAAGATACATCTCTAGACCGCTTGCCGAAATCCCCGTATCAAAGAAAAGGCACCACTGCTTAGCGAGGTAATGTGTCCCATAACCCTATATATGCACCACTAACATGAGTCATGCTTATAAGTTATGTGTAACCCATACACGTGTTGCTCCACACAAAAATATAATTAACTATTTATGTTTTTGTTGCATGGCCTGCACACTCAATACAATAGATAGCGCCTGTAATGAGGTAGGCAAAGAACTTGCGTTTGAGACCCTCTTTGAGACTGAAAGAATGAAGGGACTGATAAGAAAATTAGAAAAATTAATGGGGTTCAAGGGATAAAGGTTCACTTCATTGTCCCTAATAAGTTTTATTCTAGATTTACCCTTGGTTAATTTTGCTCTTATTAGTTCCTTCTCATCATACTACCCAATTGATGTTTCCTAAGCAAAAACTTTGTAAAATATACTAAAAAAGAATGATAACATTTTATCTGTGCTCCTTTACCTTAGACGTTTTTGGAGTGAAAGAATTTCACATGAAAGAATTATAAGTTTTCATTACTATGATGCAGTTGTGCTACACATGCTTTGAATCATATTGAAAAAAAAATCTTTAATTACCATGGACATTTATATAGATGGAAGGTGACCAAGCTTAATCAAAGAAAATGGATGTCAAAACTACAATAGATGCTTCTAGAGCTTCTTCGATAAGTTAGATCCTTGTAACAAAAGTATTCCAATATTGAGAATCCTTGTAACAAAAGTAAATCTCGACACCAATGGGCTCACACGTTCATCTTGTATCTCACACATCTAGTGGGTCGTTAATGAGCTATTATCTCCTGGACTGGCTTGGCTAGGTCGATAGCCTGGTGATAGGATGTCACTTTGTCACATATGATGAATTGTACATATAGTATCTGTGAGTCGCGTTGCAAGGGACTTCTCATAGTGGTACAGTTCGGGCTTCAAGTTTATGGGCCGGCCCACAACCTCTAGAAAAATATGGGCTACCTTTTCGAAACATTTGAAGATACTAAATTTCGCGCCAAAATGATTATTCTACTTTTAACTCATATATACAAACTAGCCACTCTTATCAACAATGTGCAAAATTAGTCTATAGCCTCTACCTAATGAGTGACGATCATATTTTCCTGAAATCACTTTACGGCCCTAGGAAGGATGAAATTGAAAGTTCAGCCCCTGGCGTGGGCCCCACCGCGTGTACCAGTCCATGGACGACAGGCAGTCAGACAGACCCAGAGCGTCACTCGGTCGCCACAGACTGACCCACCAGACAAAAGCTTCCCACCACCGCTCCCGTTCCGCTTGGCGCTTGGAGGAGGAGGTCCAGGTCCGGGTCCTCGTCGGCGACTGGCCAGAGATGGCCTTCCTCCGCCGCACCTCCACCACCACCGCCGTCCTCTTCGCTCTCCACATCCTCCTCCTCGTCACCGCCTCCGTCGTCGCGTCCTCGCCGCTGTCCGTGCCGGAGCAGCAGCAGCAGCAGCAGGACGACGACATGCCGGCGCTGGTCCACCTCAGGCGCGCCCTCACCTCCGGTTCCGGTTCCGGCGCCGGCGACGCTCTCCACCAGTGGTCGCCGGAGTCCGGCGCCCACCACCACTGCTCCTGGCCGGGGGTCACCTGCGACGCGCGGTCCGGCCGCGTCGTGGCCCTCGTCGCGCTCGGCGGCGGCCGCCTCGGCGGGGAGCTCTCCCCGGCGCTGGCTCGCCTCACCGAGCTTAAATCGCTCTCCTTTCCGTCGACGGGGCTCGGCGGCGAGATTCCTCCGCAGCTATGGCGGCTGCGGCGCCTCCAGGCGCTCAACCTCTCCGGCAACTCCCTCCGTGGCCGCCTGCCGGCCACCTTCTCGGAGGGGCTAAAAAGCCTCGACCTTTCCGGGAATCGGCTGAGCGGGACCATCCCGCCGCGGATTGGGGACCTCCCGCGGCTCCGCGTTCTGGACCTGTCCGCGAACAGGTTCACCGGCGGCGTGCCGCCGGAGCTCCTGCTCCTCCATTGCAGGGGCCTCGTCAGGATGGATCTCAGCAAGAACTTGCTCCACGCCCGGCTGCACTCAGGAGGTCTCAACAAACTATCTGGGGAGGAGGAGGAGATAACTGCTGCTGCTGCTCCATTCTCACCAGTTCATGTCCATTCAGTTACTGGTGAAATGTTTCCTGTTCCTCCTATACCAACAATTATGCGTGAGCTGACCGAGACAAGGCCGGGCACTTCTAATGGCAGCCCCAGGAGCAGCAGCAGCAATGGTGATGGTGATGGTGGCTTGGGTGTCAAAGAGATTGCTGCCATAGCTTCAGGATCAGCCATTGCAGTGGTTCTGTTAGTTGGACTCACCATGTGCATCTGCACAAGGAAATGGCCTCAGAGAGGATCAAAGCGCTCTTTAAGGGGAAAGGAAGTCAAGATTTTCGCCGATGTTGAAATTGGAGCTCCCCTGACATATGAGACTGTTGTCCGCGCCACTGGGACTTTCAATGCTAGCAACTGCATTGGCAGCGGCGGCTTTGGCGCGACATACCGAGCCTTGGTGGCGCCTGGAGTTGTTGTGGCAATAAAGAGGCTTGCTATCGGGAAGCAGCATGGCGACAAGGACAAGGAGTTCCAAGCAGAAGTGAGGATTCTTGGGCAATGCCGTCATCCTCATCTTGTCACCCTCATGGGGTACCACATCAGCGACGCGGAGATGTTTCTGATATACAACTATCTGCCAGGTGGCAACCTGGAAAGGTTCATACAAGAGAGGGGGAAGAGGCCAATCAGCTGGAGAAGGCTTCACAAAATTGCTCTGGATGTTGCCTGTGCTCTGGCGTACATGCACAACGAATGCGTTCCCCGCGTTCTGCACCGGGATGTCAAGCCAAACAACATATTGCTCGACGATGAATGCAATGCCTACCTTTCTGATTTTGGATTGGCTAGGCTTGTCCGGAATTCACAAACGCATACGACAACAGATGTTGCTGGTACTTTTGGTTATGTGGCTCCTGAGTATGCAATGACATGCCGCGTATCCGACAAGGCAGATGTGTACAGCTATGGAGTTGTGCTGCTGGAGCTGGTTTCAGATAAGAAAGCACTGGACCCATCATTTTCTCCATATGGAGATGGTTTCAACATTGTCAACTGGGCTGTGAAGCTTATCCAGAGAGGCAGGGTTCGTGAGTTCTTCATCGAAGGCTTGTGGGAGAAAGCCCCGCATGATGATCTGGTTGAGTTCCTGAACCTGGCGGTCCGGTGCACACAAGAGTCTCTTGCTTCTAGGCCTACAATGAAGGATGTTGTTCGACGCCTAAGGGAACTCCGACCACCTTCTTACTAGGAAGACAAGGTGCTCAACGCCTAAATACTTACCTAAGAAAAACTGATGGGCTGATAGCTCTCCCCCTGCCAAGCCAAGGGGGTAGTAGCTGTGGTAAGGAGGTGCCGTCAATTTTATCCCCTCAGCGGCCTCCTCTCCACCAAGTCTTACTAATGCATAACATTCTAGGTAGATGAATGCTTCCTCTAAAAAATGAAAAATATAGAAAAAAAGGTGAAAAAAAAGAAAACTGAATGCTTCAACAGTTCTGCAACTACATAACATTAGAGTGACATTACTTCTTTTCATGCATGATTGAGAAAAAAAAAAGGTAATGATGCTCAAATGGTATGTAGTTTCAGAACTGTTGAAGCATTTGGCCTTCTGAAATCTTGTAAATATTATCAGTAAAGGTTAAAGTTTGACATGTCTTGATCGATGATTGTGTTGGTATGTTAACTGTTGTTGTTTCATGGCTTGAATTGTACCTAGAACGAGGTATGTCACAATTTGTGACCGTGAGAGAATGCCATAGCAGACGCTGCTAGTGCTTGCTGCAGTTGCCAATTTGCAGAACCTGTTACTGCAATCTGCCTCGTGCTGTTGGTAGTAGTTGCGGAGTTCAGGTTGTGCTTCGTCGGCGAAGTGAGCCGCCGTCCTTTGCTTCTCCATTTGCAGGCGCATAACTCACATCTGACGACTGTCAGGTGCCCAAGTGGTGCACGGCCGGTGTTTCAGAACAACGAAATAGGATTTCCGTCCTGCAGGCATAGTCAATCGAGTAAGATAGGTCGACAGTTCACAACATGCTTCAATCTTTTGGTATACAAAGCTTTGCTCAAGTCTTGCTCTGATATACATGTCAGTGTTCATCAGTCATCCCTCAAAAGAAATGAACAAACATCAGCATATCAAGTGCTTACTGAAGCCTCTGTGCCGACAACAGCTGAACAGGGGTTTTGATTTCGGTATCAGGAGTCTTTTTTGGGCTCCCCTAAAATTACCAAATTTTGTAAAATTTCAAATGAAAGTTTCCCAAAATTTTGAACCCTGGCTGAGATACGAACCCTGCATCTCCTTCCAATGCAGGAGATGAGGGGTTTAATTTAGGAAATACGAATTGACTCGTGCTTGGCTGACCTCCCTATATTTTCAGGGAACCATTGCTGACTTCCATATAATTGAGATGAAACTTCACAGCACATACTATCTAGATGCATCGCTTAATTCTGTTCCTAATCATCCACTGCCAGGCTCTAGTATGCAAACCGGTCACATCTACGAGTAATTAAAGGCAGCAAAAAAACAATCATTAGGAAATATTACCAAAGGAAAAGGAAATTGTATTCCGGCCTCTGCAAGAGTTTTGCACAACTATTTGTTATTTAAAAATCAGTCTGGCTAAATAAAAACTCACAAAAGGAAATATTACCAAAATAGCAAAAATATCTTGGTATCTAAAACGCACCAGAAAATAAACTACATGCTGTATGTAGCATCATTTGTCAAAATCACTAGGACGGTAGGACCCATCTATTTCTGCTACCAATCAGTACTGTGCAAACAGTTGGAAGGTTAAAAAGAAAGAGGCATTTTTCAACACACGCCCTGAAGGCATACTTCCTGCATTCACAAAAAAACCAGAAGGCATTCACATGCGAGATTCGGTAATGATGTGATTGCTCGGAAGCAACTGGCTAATAACATCATTTTGGGACAAAAAAAAAATCAATGGGAATCCGTCTGATTTTCTTGTCCATCCCAATCATGTCCAGGTAAAAAGAGTTGAGTGCAGATGCATCCAAAATCCGAAAAGGGCGTGACCGAAAATACTGTAGGCATATAATTCAAACTTGAATAGGGATTAGGGAAAAACAAAATAGCAGTCGTGCTGATTCTGACAGTTGATCTCCAACTGACAGCTATGTACAATACAAGGGGGAAAAAACTTTGCCTATAGTAAGACTGCAGCTGACCAATGTATCAAACAAATGAACAAATGAAAGGCCTTTTTTTTTAATATAGGAAAGGGACTTTTGTTGTGGCCTCTGCACGAAGGTCGTTGAAAAGCATATACTACTAACCTAATGATCGGTTCATTGGAACTGATGCTAAGCACCTGACAAGAAGAAATGTGCCATTAACCAAAAAAAAAACTGAACACCTGCAGATTTACACCGCAACACCAATTTCCACAGATACCAGATTCATCAGAATTTCGCCTAACATACAATTGCAAATGAGATTTTGTTTTGTTTTTAGGTGTGCAACTAGTTTACATGAGCGAAATTAACAACAAATGAATGTGGAGCCGGTGCATGAGCCGGTGTGGGCTTCAGTGGAAGGAAATATGAAACGTTTTCCCCTTTTCTTTTCATTTTTGAAAGGAAGGAAGAACATGAAACGATTTTGACCTCTCCTGCTAGATCGAAGCAAACATGAAAAAAATAGATAATTGCATTGGAGCACCAAACTCGTTCATAATAACACACAATTCAGTAAGACGACGTACTGAAAAAAAAAACTGAATGCTGGCAACATGTCATAATATCCAATACAAACAAACAAGTGACTACTGCATCTCTGAACCTACTGATCGATACTCAACTCAATTGAGTCTAACTAAGCAGGAACGACAACGACGCCAGGGAACTTGACCATCGAATTCAGCCTTGCTAGCTCTTCCACAACCTTCTCGATCTTCAACAGCATCATCCTCATCGAGTAGTAGTAGAGTATTTGCCTGTAGAATTCCCAGTCCGGGTGAGTGTCCGTGATGGGAGGCTGACCAAAAGGGTGCTCCCTGACGTAACGCTGAACATCGTCTGCAGTGCTGAGGCTCTCCAGGTACAAGCGAAGATCTCCATAATGTCAGGATCTGCCCACGGTTGGGCCTTCATATGGGCCATGGGCTTGGGCCTAGTTGAACAACTATCTGCTGGACCGCTAGGCGTCATCTACAAGAGAGCACAGGGACAGCAACGAAGGGCATCAATCAAACAATCAGAATTACCTTTTACCTTTCTTACTGTACTGTTCATCTTCCTCTAGCTTCTCTCTACCAACCCTATTTCTCTATGTACCCAGATTTGATACTGGAACCAAGTTATCTGTGAGCAATCTAGTTGGGTTGCTGACACATAAGGTCCTGCTCATGGAGATGGGAGGCCATTGTTATGTCAATCCATGGCATGTATTAAACACTTCTCTAATACTAGTACTGTACGTTCTAATAAGCAGAATGTAATCTAGCTAGTATTTATTATACTAACTAGTCTGACGAAGTCGAAAGCTTATTACCCAGCGCATCGTCATTGTCGTTCTTGTAATTGTAGGGGCAAGGGAAAATGGCGGTGTGTGGCTGCGCATCAGACATGCATGCATCAAACAGTGAGAGCGTGCTTAGCATTGCATTCTCGACGATAGATGTAGGAATTGAACGAACAAAGCAATGGAAAAGGCGGTACCGGATTGCGCAGAGCTTTGTAAGGGGAATCATCAACGAGGAGAGTGTTTGAGGGCGAGAACTCCCCCAGCTGCCAGGGAAGATCTAGATCCGGCTCCTCCTCCTTGTCCCACAGCTTCTTCAGCTCCTTCAGCACCAGCGGTTTGGCGTTGTTTTCAAGGGTGTTCAGTCCAGTACCGGTGCATTTTGACATGTCCTGGCCGTGTAATCGATCATCAGCACATCAGGCAAAATGAGAGAAACTATATAAACGAACAATGCGTAGGATAGGCCGAATCAATCATCTCAGCTTCTCCATGCGTCCAGTACTTACCCAACAAAATAGCAGATGATGTTTCAGATCCTTCATCAGGATATTAACAACTGCGTCCACATTAGCTCTGTTGTTTGTAAATAAAAGAACAGAAATTCAGTACCACACAGCAGAGTAATAAAGAACAGAAATTCAGTAGCACCTGAGCCTTGATGACCATATCCCTAGCTCGAAATGGTGGATGCAGAACCTCAGGAAATCGTCACAGTAGGGTCGTTTGAAGACTGTGGTTGCAGTAATCGTACCATACAAAAAATCATTTTTCAGGCTACCAATCTGATTTCAGGTGTGTAATGTACAGTACAACTACAGAGACGAATGATTTTACCAAGGGCCAGTAGAAAAGAACTGGCAGTAACGTTACATTACATTACCTAGCTTGCCTCGGAACTTTCCATGAGACAGGTGGGCGTTGTGGTAGTCTTGGTTGATATCGGCGACCAAGCCATTATCATCATTGCAGAGTCTCTTGGTGAGCCCACCATGTCCTGAATGATCCTGCTCTCGTCTTCCTTCTTGTCAATGGAACCACCAAGATCGTCGTTGGAGTCCACCGCTGTGCCGCTGGCGGCATGCACCAAGAGCAAGCGTGCATCTTCTCCATCAGCAGTCACTCGATCCGCCTTCCTCTTCTTCGTCTTCTTCAAGTCGCCGTGGTGTGGGTTGCTGCTCGCCTGCTCCTCGTACTTCTTCCTCTTCTTCTTCTTCTTCTTCTTCAGATCAGGCTCCTTGGCCCCCTTCCCCTCCGGCGGTGGCGGTGGCGGTTCCTCTGCTCAAGCAAATTCAGATACGGGGTCTCGTATTACATGATTCCTCTCCCAATGCAAGTCCCCCCCACACACACACGTAAATCCAAGAACCAAGAATGAAGCCGCACATAAAAATCACATGGCAATGCAGGCTAGCAAGGACGCGAGTTGTATTGTATTGTATACCTGCAGCGATGGCGGCGTCCGGCGCCGGCGCGGCGAAGGTAGTGAGCTCTTGTTGCCGCAGCCCCATCCGAGCGCCTCGGCGCGGTCGACGTCGGCGGAGCGAAGCGAAGCGACGCCACCATAAATAAAAGCGCAGCGAAGCCACCCGCCCCACCCCATCACCATCAGAGCAGCAAGCAAAGCGAAGCCAAGCCACCATAAATAAGGGAAACGCGCAGGCGGAAGGCAGCTGAAGCGGCGGGTGGCTGGCTGCGGCCTGCGGGAGCCGAGGAGGCAGAGAACTTGAGCGGTTGGGCTGGGCTGGGCCGGGTGGGTCGGATCTCAGGAGTTTAGCACTAGCATTTTGTTTGTTTATAGATTTTCCTTGGAGTTTCGTATTTGCATGCAAAAAAGGATGCACCAGATATCTACCACGAAAAGTAGTTAATATATTAGCCTCATTTTCACAGAACTTGACCGTTTGTTAGTCTTTGTTAGTGTCAGTGACGATTTCATGTCACAGTTTTTATTGTATCCATATTTGGAAACAGGTGCAGAAGAGTTTTATGGGGATAAACTCTCTCTCCATAAAACTATCACTATCTCTCTCTTTATCAATATATGATGTACATCATCATATTTAATGTTTATAAAACTTTTATCAAAATACCATTGAGACTGGTCTTATACATGACATATTTAAATTGCTTTTCATAATTATAAAAACTGAATGACATACTCTCACTTAACCATAAATGTTTATATGAATACAAGCGTGGTTAGCAAAAGTAGGAGTTGCCAATTATGGTTATAATAACGATTGAGGTTTGCAAGTACTATCATCATCCTTATCCTTACATAAATGAGGAATTCCGGTAGCACAGAGGATGTTAATTAGTACCACAACTATATTTGGATTTGGATGTGCGCTTTTATGGGTATCGTTTTTTTAGAAAGATGCGGGGCGCACACGAGCAGACAGGCCGTCCGGCCCAGGTCGTGAAAGCTTTTATTAGGGAGTCCAGGCCCAGATGAGAATCCTACATGGGCCCAGATGCATGGGCATCAGAGAGAGACTTTAAAAAAAAAGCGATTCGCCGTTGCCGGGGATCGAACCCGGGTCACCCGCGTGACAGGCGGGAATACTCACCACTATACTACAACGACTTTGTTGCGTAACAAGTGAATTTATACTATACACAGTTCTAACATAGCCTTGCTTTTATCGAGCATCCAAATTTCAAAGAACCCAACAGTAGTATTGCTTTCATTTTATTGTCTCAGCTATATATATATATATATATTAACTCCCTCCAGTTCCAAAAATAAGTCTTCGTAGGGATTGTGCAAAGCTTTGTAGGGAGAATCATCCACAAGGAGTGTTTTGAGCTTTGAGGGCGAGAACTCCACGTGCTGCCAAAGAAGATCATCATCGTCAGCCTCCTCTTTGCTCCACAACAGCTTGTTCAATTCCTTGAGCACCAGCACCAAAGGCTTGTTATCGTTTTGAAGAGTGTACAACCCACACCCACTGGCCAAACCGGATCGAGCAAAGCAGTGCTGATGATAGTCATGCTAATTCTGACAGTGGAGCCACAGATAGTCTTAGGTCCTTTTTGAATGCTCATGTATCCACCGCAATATGATGTATGTGTATAGGGGTGAGTTATGTTGTGTGAAACCACCTCAACGCACGTAGATTGCAGTCAAAATACATGAGCATCGAAACAATCCCTTAAGCAATAAAAAGACAACATAATCAGCAAATAAAACCAACAAATCGGCAAACAAAAGGTGCAAAGGGGGCGTTAAAAGGCATATACTACAACATAATAATGATAGGTAGATTGGAGCTGATGGCATCATGCGAGCAAGTATAGTAATGGGTTATAAGCAGGCTAAATGTTAAGGCTGAGGAGAGGGGGAATGAGAGAGAAGAAATGAGTTGTAAGCTTATAACTAGGTTAGAGTTACACACAAAAACCAAAAAATATCATTAGATAGATAAATGGACCATGAATTTATTGTGAAAATAAAACCACTACGAGTGGACTGAGAAGTGGGCTACAAACATCTATACAATAAGCAGTCGGAGGAAAGTAAAGTTTATCCTCAATGACACGTACCCTTGCAACTGGGACCACACGATTCAGTCGACTACTGATATAAACTGCCAAGCACCACCTGGCTGCTGATATAAACTGCAAACCCATGTTCGTACGGACACGCATTTGACCCAACATTGCCCAAAAACAGTATTTAATTCAGTGTACGTATATCGAGCTGATGACCTGAAACTACCCGCATTCGCACCAAAAATCAAAGCAGCTCTCGCAAACAAGCAGGCATGGAGAGTTTATGGGCTGGGCCGTTCTGTGGTCGCGTTGCTGCTACAGAGCTTTGAGGCCGCCGTGAAGCTAGGAGATTTGTGCATGGCCAAAGATTAAAAAAAACACATTTTTTTTGGTGAAAAGATAGTAAAAACATTGAGATGAATATTTAGCACCATCAGTGAACCATGCATGCACCTCTCGAAATGATAATAAAATATTAATACGGCAGTAAAGCATAATGATAAAAACTGCTGAATGCTGGCATGTCATAGATAGCCAATTACAGATCACAAAAGTTGGCTGCAAGCATTTCAGCCTGCCAATCATACTTAAGGGTAATAAATTAAGCAGGAAGAAGAACATCAAACATCGGGCCGGGTAACTCATCGTCGTTATTATGTTACTGCCTTGCTCGTCCACCTTCTCTTCAAATGCATCAACGCGCGGTGATTAATTATTGCCTCTACTCGACAAGTAGAATTTTCTTGTAGAATTCCCAGTTGGGGTCACTCTCGGTGATGGAAGGCTGACCGAAAGGGTGCTCCCTGACGTACTGCTGAACATCGTCTGCAGTGACGAGGCCCTCCAGGTACAGGCGAAGATCTCCACCAAGTCCTGTTCATGTATTTATTGGGACATATATATGCATGTTAATGGATCCATATATATGACATTGGCCACTAATAAAGAGAACGCAATGTAACTTGGCATATGGGTAGACTACTGTCAAATAGAAGCTTCAGTTAGAATTACGATTACCCAATGATGAATCATCCTTGCGGTTCTTGTAGTTATAGGGCCAAGGAAAAATGGCGGTGTGCGGCTGCAAGGTATATATAGACGATCGATCGATGCAAAATTGCAAATAGACATCATCAGGAGATTTAACTAGTGTGGAACTGTGGATTAATTATTACATACATCACTAGTGATGTCAGTGACATTCCTACCGGATTGCGCAGAGCTTTGTAGGGGAATCATCCACGAGGAGAGTGTTTGAGGGTGAGAAGTCCCCGTGCTGCAGGGAAGAAGAAGACCATCAGCTTCCTCTTTGCTCCATAGCTTCTTCAGCTCCTTGAGCACCAGTGGCTTGTTCTTGTTTTCAAGAGTGTACAACCCAGTAGCAGTGCACTTAGATGCGTCCTGCATGCGTGGCCATCATAATACAAACGACATGTAAAGATATCAAATGCTTTTTTTTTTGCCCTTTTTTTTCTCATTAAACTTCAATTCTACCATGCGGTGGATGTTTTCGATCCGGCAAAACCAGAGAAATAATGAACACATTTCAAGTTTTCAACACATAAAGCACGATGACATGCATGATGGATCATCAGTTCCCCATTAATACGTACAGTACTACTTACCCAACAGAACAACAGGCGATGTTTCGAACCTTTCATGAGGATATCAACAGCTGCATCGACGTTGACTCTGGATCCTCGGATCGATCGATCGAGTAGAAAAAATTTGTTGGTCAGGGCCAGGCATCATGCAAAGGATTAAAGGAATCATCAAATATATATAATTAGTCACAGCAATAGTAGAGATTGACTGATGAGTAAAAAGATATGCAATGGGAAAAAAAAAGTGTTTAATTAGCACACACCTCGTCTCGATGACCAGACCCCCAGCTCAAAGTTGTGGAAGCAGAAGCTGAGGAAGTCGTCGCAGAAGGGCCTTTTGAACACTGCTGGGTGGTGTTGCCATGCACGCACCATTTGAAGCACAAAGATACATACAAATCATATACAGAACATAGATGTAGCATAGCAATAGCATATATATAGCTAGGCACACGAGAATTTACAGCTAGCTAGCAAGGTAGGACAAGAAGGATGAACTTGAGCGAGGATAGAGATATATAGAAAAGAAGAAGATGGATGCCCAGTGCAAGCAACAACTTTACCTAGTTTGCCCCTGCACCTCCCATGCGACAGATGGGCGTTGTGAAAGTCTTGGTTGATGTCGGCGAGCAAGCCATTGAGATCCAGAACAAGAAGCTTCTTCTTCCTGCTCCTGATCTGTGCTACTGCTAGACTGACCGCCGGAACCGTGCTGTCACTGTCAGCAGCTT
>CM039119.1:1052763-1072047 GCA_022036555.1 Microstegium vimineum
GCCGAGAAGCAGAGGAGTGTAGGGACATGGGGTGGGAGGCCAATGAAGGAGGAGGATGCATGACGGTGGAGGATGACAGTGCAAAACTTAGAGAAGGCTATGAGGAGGATGCACGATGGTGGAGATGGCATAGCACAAGATTGAGTGTCCATGACATCAAGATCTAATTCTAATCAGGACAATAGATGATAGATTGTAGGTAAGGGAGAGTGGGATTCTACCTAACCCGTGGATCCAAGTGTGCTATATATAATGTCTAGATTTGTTAAAATGGACCTAGTTTACATAAGTTTTTTTATGGTGTTCAATCCTGATTTTGTAGTTTGGAAGTAAAGTAGACAACCAAGCATAGGTAAAGGGGTTATATAGAGTTTTTTTTTTCCAAAAACAACCAACCAACCAAGGAGCCCAAACACAATGTATAGCTAGACTAGGAACTCGGTATAGTAGCATAGAAAAAACCTGTTAGTACCAGAACTATATATGTTTTTTGTTCAAACAACGATATTCAGTTCTTTTTATGGGCGTGTGATCCTTGAGAAAGATTGAGTGTGGCCAATGTTTTCAAGGTGCCTTCGTTTCCTCCTATGTACGTGGTCAATCTTCAGCAAATTGGCAGCCCACAAGAGGATAGGCCCAGTTCCCGCACAAAACCGGAAGCCTGTTGTTTTCCCCTTAATTGTTAATATATAAGGAGAGAGAGCCCAAAAAAAAACAGACGCCGTTGCCGGGGATCGAACCCGGGTCGGGTCACCCGCGTGAGAGGCAGGAATACTCACCACTATACTACAACTACTTTGCTTGTTGGATTAATTAATGGATTATAATTGTCTCAGATATATGCATCTTAGTCAGCACTATTTCTTTCTTTTTCGAATCACAATATGTCACAGACGCTTATCTAAACGCTTTTTAGCCTCTAGAGATTAGAAGTGAGCTAAAATGTTCTAAGGCTTTTAGAGATGTAATGTTTACTAGAGGGGATCCAGACATACTAGTAAAATGGTGATGTTGCATTATAATTAAAGGGAGAAGGAATTTTTTTTATTAAAAAACTATATGTCTGTATGAAAATCGAGATATGAAGATACTACGTGATATATTGATGATAAGAGAGGAAAGACAAGTGATTGGCCAAACGGAATTTAAGAAATCATCCATTGAGAAAAACACGCTTAGGCGTGATCGAAAAAAAGAAATCATCCATTACGAACATGATTTCTTTGTATACAATTGTCTATATATGAGTTGATGAGTACAAAAACCATCTCATAGTTTCTAGATTAAGACTGTCCTAAGCTCATTTGGACTTTAACACAATAATACTTATCAATTAGTAGGATTCGTAGCCTGACAATACGACCGTAATCTTTGAATTTTTAGTGTAACTTTTTTGGTTACTTTCAATAAAACTTCAGTAGGGGGGGTCCTGAGCCCCTCTTGTTCTCTCAAAAAGAATCTTTGATACCAATGGGTCACATTTTTCAGCTATGATATGAAACCATTTATTTTTTTGCGAAGTACTATATCTATTCCAAATTATAAGACGTATTGGATTTTCTCGATTTATTTATAGATTTTTCTATATACCTAGATATATATTATGTCTATATACATAAAAAAATTCCGTGAATCTAAAAATATCAAAACATCATAAAAGAGACGGAGAAAGTATTATATTTATATTAGTTAATAAATAACACATTGCGTGTGGAAAGATAATTGCATGGTCCACTTGTATAAAGATGGGCCCGAGACTTTGTACGGTCACTGCATACAGTATGTCAGTACGTACGTGCGATCGATTGGTCAATTTGAATATATAGTTAGCCAACTAATAATTGTTCAATATAGTTTTTTAGATAATGGTTTTTTTATTAATCCGGCCTCTATATCTCCATATGTCCACGAAAAATATATACAAGCAAAAGAATACAAGAGCACACAGACTCACACTTTAATAAGAGGAGAACACACAAAACACAACCAAAGAAAGAAAGAAACAAAGAAAGGCTACTATAGCGGACTACTGATTGGCACTAATTAAGTTTCAGTAATGAAACTTAAGGGAGCATGCATATCAATACTAACATTTAATATGTTAAAGAAACTACAAGTTTTAGTTTAGTCATTACATTTCATAGGTACAAGAGGTAAAAAAAACATAAACAGATAAGATATAATTAAAGATCGAAGTTATTACATATATAAAAACATCAACATTATTAATTAATTGGTAAAGAAGAACATCACAGTCACCGTCATATACTATTCTTCAGGATTGCCCAAATCACCTTCGTTGCCATCCTTATTGCGGTTTGCACTATAGCCGCGCCACTATCATTTAAACCATCCGTACAATGAACAGTGTCATAACAAGATCTAGTGTGTAGCAATAAGCTGCACGACGATAGTAACAGCAAAGTTTCAGCATGCATGATATCTTTGATCTAGTACGAGATTCGTTACGCTATATCGTGCGTGGGCAATATACTAATGCTATTTAATTTGTTATATTGCTTATTAAGCTTAATTCCCCTATTGTGACAAATAATTAATATATAGTGGAACTTTGTGAGGTTTTATTCTTTCAGATTTTTTTCTACCTGTCCATTAATTTGAAACAAAAGGTTTAAACATCTTTATAATCATATATAAGAAATACCTTGGTCAATCTGCAGGGATTTTTAAAGAAATCTAAAACAAGGTTAACCTCGATCAATACTTTCCTTTGTCTATCTCTTCTATCAAATTCCTACGTTGCATCTCCAAACATGTGGTTAGAAATCTTCAATATATTCTCAATTCTTATATGACGATTGCAACTGATTGATGACATGCAGCTTCAGTTTTTTCCTGTTCCTATATGCCAAAGAGGCCGTGGAGGCCCACTTTTGGTCTAGATGGACTAGTCCATCAACCCGTGCTCTCGCACATGTTAGAATTTTAAAATATATACTATTTAATACATTTGACTAATAAAATTACTTGTATTACTTGTATGTTTTCTTTATTTACTTTTTGTAAAATGGACATAATAGATACTTCATATTCTTTATCTTATGATCATAAACTTTTTAATTATTTTTTTTGCAAGGGATCGACCTATAAAATTTTCATCTATATTCATATTTTTTTACTTTGCATGGCACTTCTGTATATATTTAATATGCAGTATTTTGAAACCTTGTCATAAAATAGTAGCCCGTGTTATGAAGTCATGAATCTAAATTTTAGTTTTCCAAAATTATTTTTATTAACTGCTATATATATACATATATTTTTTCTCAAGTTGAAACTCTTGTGCATATTGTAGCTTTTACTAACTTCAGTTTGGACGGTTTTAAAATGTGGATTTATGGTATATTCTTAAATATATACTACAATAACGTACACAAATCATTTGAAACTTGCACCAACTCACCTAAGCTAAGTGTTAAAGTTTGAAATGAGATCTCGAATGAGGGTAGCAGTGCTAACCTCAATAGAATTTTAAATATTAAGCCTTATAATGATCGAATTACTCTAAAGTAATGTTAAAGGGCCAAAAGAATATAGCCACCAGTAGTGTCACCTAATTCTCAAGATGATTGAATTTTTATATGAAGCAATTATATGTGAAATTATGGTAATACTATAAATATATATGTGCATTTAAAATATAGAAATATATAAAGTAAAAAACGTATATAAATTATGTCATTGTTACTAATGACATAATTATCTAGGTATATATTACTTTACATTATGGGTAATTCAAATGCAAACTTAAGGGTCAAAGCATTGTCTTTCTTGATGATAGAAATGGATAATTTATGAAGAATGTATTATTGGATTAGTTTAATTATCTTTTACAATTGTGGAGGTTTGAATTTTTCCTTATAAGCTTTATTGATAACTCCATGATCATGGTCCCCTAATTTTTTAGCATCATTAGCATGCCATTTGAAGTAATTGAGTGACATTAGTTTTAAGATAATTAAAAAATTAAACCAAATGCTCAATAAGAATTATATCAAAACTTACTTGTGTGAAGTAATCCAAGGATATTAAATGAAAATTATACCTATTTGTCAGTAAAGATCATGTCATGCATATAGTAGGAGACAAATTAATTTGTAATTATGGGATCTACCAAATGACCATACCTTTCGTCCACATGTGCGGCGATGCCAGCGTTAATGTAGATGTTGTGGATGTCGGATCTCATGGCACCAGTGGCGTGTGTATTCCCCGCCTTCTCTTTCTTGACGTAGATCTCCCTGTCGTCCCTATGATGTTGGACATGACCATCCTTCCCTTCTCTTGATGGAGTTGGATCGAACGCCAGTGGTCGGTGCAAGGGCGGATGATGGTGTCGTGGATGTTGGTGGTTGGTGCACGGCCAGACTCCGACTTTCTCCATGTGGAGGCTGAAATTGTCACTTGATGAAAATTGTAACCTCATTTGGTAGTCGATAAATATTCTCAATCCTTGGATTTTATACTGATTTTGTGAGTGGCCGGGGCACAGATGTATCTTCAACCTCATCGGCGTCAAGTGGTGTGTTCTTGTCGATGTACATGAACTTGAATCAGATTAGTTTCTCAGCCATGGACAACGACGTGCAGATGCCATCACCCTCCTCCCTTCTGGAACACGTTGTCTTCGATCTCCACCATACAACACAGATCGTGCGATGATCCGCGTGGATGTTGAAAGATGAAGAAGCTATTGAACGCATCGTCTGTGATGGAGGTATTTGATGATGAAAAATCTATTTTACACGTGTGTCGTCCGTGTCGGTGTCCGTGTCCGTGTTTGTCCGGCTCACACACGACCAGCCTGTCCAGCAGTTTCAATCTTCCACAGCCGACCAGCAAGCTTTGTACATTGTTGTTGACAGAGAGCCAAGGCCTGGCGTTCCCCGTGCAGACGCCTTGTGTGCATTCGTGGCAATCAAACATGTCATCACCCAGGAGACCTTTTATTTGTGTGTCATCATCCTTCATTTTGGGAGATATATGAAGCTTGGGCAGCTGCCTTGTAGACGTCCCTCCAGCTTCGTCTTCTGGAAGTGTAGGCAACATGCAGACGGTGCGCTGTGTTGGATTCTTCCTTGCTTGCTCGGCCTGGCAACCACAAGTCAGTTGCCCGACTATTGCCGGTGCCGCGTGGAGCCATCTTTAGGCATCATCCTTTTTTTTTCCTCCATTGGAATGTGTCCTCAAGCAGATGAATGGTATACTACGATGAGATCTTTCCACCCCGTGTAGGTTTTAAAATAATAGATTTGTTATTTTCGTTGTTTTTTATCTATAATAACGATAAAGGTGAAAAATTTTCTAGAGATGGCTATAGTGATTACCGATTATAGAGTCTATGATGTTTTTAATTAATGTAAGAATTTCTAGCATTTATATTTTTTCTTAGCATGTCTAGTGAGAACTAACGTGGAGCCTCTATTGAGGCCTCCAATTACTAATAGTAACGATTTCCAATCGCCAAACTTTGTAGATTTGATGGCTAGATGTTTCTAATTAATAATGTGAGAATTTCTAGTATTTATCTTTTTTTTTTGAGCGTCTAGTGAAAGTTAACGTGGCCATGAAGACATTCAATTAGTAATAGTAAGAAAGATAAGATACATATACGAAAATAATTAAACTAATTGGAACTACCATGTATAGACGAATAATGAGTGCTGGTCAGTGTCTCATTTTTTTGAATAATGTGCCATATGCATCTAATCTAATGTCGCACGTGATGTGTGTTCAGATGAAATTCGGCGCGGCGGATGAAACTGAAGGCTTACGTATGGTGTCTCAGTGTGTCGAGGACCGATGATCATTGAGTTCGATTCAGCCAGGATAGCGGCGGCACTGGACCACCAATGATGATCGATCTGGATTATCCTGGACGTAAAGGATCGAGCACCAGCAGTTGCTGCCTGAATGAAAGTCCCGGATACAAAATTTGACGAGACTATTGCACGTTTTAGACATCGATTAAAGATCTGTGATCTGTTCTCTAGTAGTGAGTGTGTTAGAGCAATTATTCACTAAGTAGCTGGAGGATGAAAATCATGGTAGAAAGGGCATTTCTCCTTCTCTCCCTTCTGATATGAGAAAATGAATAGAATAATACACGAGTGTCCAGAGCCAAATATGTTGTTTTTTATAATAGTGCTCCTCAAACACACGAATAGTGGTGTTGAACAACCAATTCACTCAAAGAACGGTGTGCCAACAAATTTTGTTATATTAGATCTCGTTTGGCATCACTGTTCATACACTATTTACAAGGAACCGATTTTATCTCTCCACCTCCCTCCTCTCACATAGCTGATGGAGTAGGCGAAGCTAAAAAAAATGGCTTCTTCTGTTCCCACTGGCTCTATGAGAGGAGGGGAGAGGAGAGATAAAAACGGTTCCTCTGAACAGTGTCAAAATAGTAAATGCGTCAGAGAAACTGGAACCGCTAGGAGCTCTACCAAACGGAGCCTAATGTGAAACGTTAAGAAAACGAGCAATCGACAATTGGCCATGTCTGCATGTCATGCCATTGCCAAGCATAAAGAGGAAGCATGTACTATGCGTGAGGCCCACTCTACTATGGAGCCAGGGAGGGAGACAACCCCAATGCAATTTTCCAAAAACTAGGTACAAACATGGAAACCAATTCAGAGGACATATTTCGATCGTTAAAAAAGTTTAAAACTTGACAAATCCATGAACAAATTCATGCAAATATATAATCAAGAAAAAGTTAGGATACAAACTCACTTTTGAAAACCTCCTAGAGAATTAAAAATTCCAGGTGTATGCGAGCATCTCTAAGAGTTTGCTATCTCAACTAGACATCCATCTATTATTAGAAAAACAAGAAAAAATAGTCTCCAACAGTTTGACAAAACAACTTGATATCAATAGCAACTTGGCATATCTCCCCTCCTCACTTGGCAAATATATGAACATGAGGCAGCTTGACATATCCTCTTCTCTCGCCGTTGTCTCTTCTCTCTGGAAAAATAAGTCTTGTGTGCCTTCTTTTTTTTTTTCATTTTGCCGAGTCCAAAGTAGCAAACTATTAAAAAATAGACTGTTTATTTACTTGATATATTATTTTGCGAGTTAGTAAAACACGTGATTTGCAAAGTAAAATATAACAAACTCTTGGAGATGCTCAAATTCCAGTGAAGGAGAATATAATTGGTGACATATTGGATATATTGCGTTGGCCTCATGGGCTGATTATATAGCGCACACTAGTACAAAATTTCTTTTAAAAGACAGTGTGATTTCTTGATTGGAGGCGGACACATTTTTTGCCCGCCTCCATTATTGGAGGCCAGGCCAGCGCCATGGCAACGCCCAAACGCCCGCCTCCGTTAAAGATTAATGGAGGCGGACATTATAACGTGACCGCCTCCATTAATCGATTAATAGAGGCAGTCATATTAAGATGTCCACCTCTGTTAATAGATGATTAATGGAGACGGTCATTTTAAGATGTCCGCCTCCATTAATGATTAACGGAGGCGGTCATATTAAGATGTCCGCCTCCATTAATAAATTTCGTGTATATAAGTGTCACTTAGGGTTCGGGAGTCTCACACCCGACCTAACAGTCTCTTTTCTCACACAAGACAACGGCGACGGCTCTCCCTCCCTCTCCCTCTCTCTTTTCTCATACAAGACAGCGGCGACAGCGGTGGCTCTCCCTCCCTCTCCCTCCGTCCACTCTCTCCTCGAGACTGACCGGTGCAGCCTCCCTCGCGGTGTACCCTCTCCCCGGCGGCGGCTGAGGCTGACCAGTCCAGATCCCCCACAACGCCCCTCTCCCTCGAGCTTGACGGCTACCTCGGCGGCGGCGTACCCTGGTGGCTAATCCTCCATCTACCTCGAGCTGCGGCGGATGTGGCAGAGGAGCACCGGCCTCCAGCGACGCAGATCTAGATGAGGAGCTCCTTCGGCGGCGGATCTGCGGCAGCTCGGAGCGGAGGCCTCCGGCGACGGTTTGGATCGCGAATGCCAGATTGGGCGGTTGCTTGGCGCGAGGAACCGGCGCGAGGATCTGGCGGGGCGCTGGCCACGCGGAGCAGACGAGCTCGCTGGTGGGCTCCGAAACAGGCTCACCGACGAGCTCTGGGAATTTTTTTTATTTTTTTTAATCCATTAACGGAAGCGGGCAGGTTATGGCCCCCGCCTCCATTAATACCATTAACGTAGGCCGTCGGGGTGATCGCCTCGGTTAATCACTGATTAACCGAGGCCTTCCATTGGAGGCGGTCGTGTTTGTCCGCCTCCATTAAGCAAAAACGACCGCCTCCAATAAGCAATTCTGTACTAGTACATAAGATTAACACTTCATGTGGCTAGACAATATGATACTATTCTTATTTACTCTGACATCCCCCCGCAGTCACAATGGAAGCGCTACAGACGATGAGACTGGAGAAGAAGCTAACAAGCTAACACGCCCTCCCCCTTAGTCAAAACAGTCGAGGCATCGCATATGCTGTGGCTGGAGAAGACGTCGATGTCGAGGTAGCCGAGCATGAGGGCGCTAAAGACGTGGTCGTAGAAGCCATGCTAAAAATTGCCGAGGCCGACGTAGTTGTGGTTGGGTTGCCGGAGAACACGTCGGCGAGCATGGCTCGGCGACAACGCGAGGGGTGGCCAGCGAGCAGGGCTCGACGACGACGTGGTAGTGGCAGTTCGATTGATGAAGACCCAATCAGCAGGATGAAGACCTTGTGTCGACGGACGACGCAACAAAGATTGCGCAGCACAGACGTCGATGCACATGAGACGGTGATGTAGATGCAACAGCGAAGTGGACACACGAGCGGTGATGTTGCGGCCCGATGAGGCGACACAACAGCAAGCATGTAACCCCATTGCTCGGAGAAGATGCATGTACGACTCGGCATGATGTCGGAGTAGTACGCGCAAGGTCGACGGGCGATGGACGACTCAATCTCGATCAGTGATCGGGTAAACCAAAAAGATACAACAGCAGGGGATCGGATGTACCCAACCTCGATCGGACCGTGCGGGGTGCACGACGTGTCATGGACGCGCACGGTCAAAGACGTCGATGCAGATAGGGTCGACATGGTTGAGATGGACAGATTCGCCTGATAACAACGACATGCTGGATCTGACCTCCTCCATGACAGCCCATGATCCAAGTGTGTTGCTGGTCTGGCCGCCACCACGACGGCACGGGACGGGGCGAGATCCATTTGCCTCCATGCGACGAAGATCAAGGTGTTGACGACGACAACTCGACAACGAGTGTGGGGACGAGGCGGCGGTGGCCCGACGACGAGTCCGAGGACGAGGCGACGACAGCCCGATGACGAGTCTCGGGACGAAGCGACGACAACCCGACGACGAGTCCGGGGACGAGGCAATGGCGGCCCGACGACGAGTCCAGGGACGAGGCGGCAGCGGCACGACAACGAGGGAAGATCCCGATCTGCTGCGCGACGACAATGATGGCAGCCGGATCAATAGGATCGGACGTCTAAACAAGGGCGATGCCCCCGACGAAGATCGATCCTCCCAGGGGGTGCGCGGCGCAAGCGGCGGCGGCTAGGGTTAGGATCTAAACCTAGGCGAAAGATACCACGAAGGAGAATATAATTGGTGGAATATTGAGTATATTGTGTTGGGCCTCATGGGCTGATTATATAGGTTACATAGGACTAACACCTCACGTGGTGGCTAGACAATATGGTACTATTTCTATTTACTCTAACATCCAGGAATTTGGTCTTCTAGTGCATATGCATCTCAAATTTATTACTTTCATAAGCTTTTTTCTAGTTTGAGTTTTTGCACCCTAACTTTTTCATGTGAGTATATATTTATATGAACTATAGAGGTGCCAAGTTTTTTTTAGTGACCCAAATACTTTTTTAAAATTAGTTTCTATATTTTTCCACCTAATTTGTAGTTTCCACTCTATATTATGTCGTCTCCGTGCATGGCTCGCTAGATTGGGCCATACTTCACCGTAACATTTCTTTATTATATACATAGCTCTGACTCACCTCAATCTAGCTATGTATATATCATCTTACGATTTTGGCCCCGCATTTCCACTCCATGCAACTCTCTCCGACTCTCCCTCACACGCTCCAACATAATAATCAGGCGTGCACGATTGTCATAGACTGATAGTTATGGACTTGTGGCGCATGCTTCGCCGATTATCATTTATCTTGCACTACGACGATGTGTAATAAGTGACATAGCTTCAATCTATCCACTTAATAGGATTTGTTTGCTAGAGCTTTAGTTCCTCAATACAAAAATAACTTTGGCTTTGACTCCTTTGAAAAAGCCATAAATCATGGCTCTTTCTCCACTAATATATATAAAGATGCTCTGGCTTCTCTATAACTTCACTAGTGAAGTTGTTTTCTCCACCTCATAACTCCTAAATCAGCCGGAATCAAAACCCTTCCGGGAGGCATTATCAAACGGGCTCTGAGCATTAGATACTAGAGAGCTTTGCCTATTTTCAACCGGCAGATCATGCCATACTTTCTGCATCATCATATCCATTATTACAGATGTAATGCTGGATTTGTCCCCTCCTTTAAAATCTATAGTACTAGTAGTACCATCCATACTTGATTTGATTTGACCGGGTTGGTGTACCTCCAATCCTCCATCGGGGCTTTCTTGTTTGGTTGTTGAAGCGTGGATGCGCATCAGTTTAACTTTCTAGTAATTAATTAGTGCTACAATTTCAACTATACACAGGTTCCAAATGTGAAGCTGGCATAGAGTATTAATTGATTTATTATTGTCCAGTGAAGTCATGAGAATAATGAATAAGATATTAGAGACATAATTGATTTATTTTCTTGTTCGTGACCCAAACGCACAACACATGCTCATATAAGTTAAAATAACACACACTACCACAATCAAAAAGTTCTCCTAGTGAGGTGGAGTTCTCCTAGTGTTTTGGTAGTTAAAATTTAGTACAAACTTTCCCTTGTAAATGTCTCCTAGTGAGAATTCTCATGTGTTATGAATAGTGATAGTGTTTTATTACTATTTAAAAACACTAGGAGAAGTCCACCATTCTAGTAGTGACACATTGCAGAGTAGGAGTATGATTCTTAAACATATTAAACTTACGACACGGGACATAAAAACTATTGCAATTCACGTACATGGTTGCTGATATACTACAAAGTATGTATACACTTACTCCCTCCATGTTCCTAAAGCCGAGTCTTTTTTTTGACGTTATGAATGTGGTAGTTGTTATTTTTTAGGTGTGAATGTGGTAGTTGTAATTCTAATGGAAGATAAATAGGGGTAATTAACATGGCTTTTATTTTATTTTCTCTCTCTCTCTAGTGGAATAGTAAGCATTCAGTATATAAACTATAGTTTTGGCAACTCTCGGCAGCTAAGCTAGATCAGTTGGTTGAGAAGAATATATGTCTAGAACATTTATTAAGTTCAAATCTTCTTAACAAAATGCATGCCATTTAGTTCTAGCGAGGTTTTGGTCTAGTTGTTTTTTTTTTGTCAACTATCCACGCCTATTGAACCTCCAGCCTGCAGGCCAGGATCTAATCCCCACGGGCCACGGGGACGAATTTCTGGGCTGGTTAAAAAAAAAACAAAAAAACATATGTATAAAGGGTTTCCCTGCTGACGGTTCAGAAAACCAGCTATAGCCGGAGGGAGGAAGCAAGTTTTTTTTTTAGATAAAGGGGAGGAAGCAAGTTAACAGGTGATTGAATATATAAGATATATTTGTCAACCAATTTTAATAATATATAAGCTGAGGCTATCACAAATGCCAAACTTCTCATAATTTTTTTTGCCAACCCTTCTCAACTTTACACGGCCAATCTCGTAAACCCACACGTGAGAAGCTTCTAAGGCTTCTTCCATCCCCGTGCCGCCGCCTCTCTCTTTCAGCCCAGTGCGGACGACACACCTCCTCCTACTCCTTGGCTAGCGCCATTTCTTCGTCCATTGCCTCCTCTTTAGTCAGACACACTGCCCTTAAGTCGTGTGCCTCCTCTTTGGTCTCGCGTAGACCGCCTTCCTCCACACCACTTTCGGCCCACCTCCGCTAATGCCCTTTCCTCCTCCTCTGCCACCTCCAAATCGGCCACCACACCCCCCCTCCGACTAGTGCCCCATCAGCCACCGCTAACGCCTCTCCTTTGGCTGATGCCCCCTCTTTGACCCGGTGTGGATGCTCCTGCCTCCCCAACACATCCCCTCTTACTAGTGCCCTCCTTCACTGTCGCTATGCCCCCTTTAGCTACCGTCCTCCATCACCGCTAAAGATGCCAATGGGTACCCGAGACCCGAAACCCGATGAGTTTTTACCCTATTAGGGCATGAGTATGGATTAAAATTCTTACCCATGGGCATGCTAATGGGCATAAAGTCATACCCATCGGGTATGCGGGTATGGGCATGGTATTAAATCACTCGAACCTGTAAACCCATGGGCATATATGTATACCCGATTTGTATATGCCATTTAAGCATATATGTATTCCTAAATTTATGATATGCATATGTTTACATCTCTTATATATCAACAAGTTTATATATGTTCTGCAAATCCATGTGCATATGTTTACACATCTCTTATATATCTACAAAATTATGACTAAGAATTGATAATATCATGCAACCTTACATATGTTTTCTCGGATATGGGCAACCCATGGGTACCCGAAACCCGCATGAGCATGGGCATGGGTACAAAGTTGTACCCATGTATAGACATGGGTTTGTTAATGGGTACGATTTATTTTAATGGGCATGGATATGGTTAGGCAATATCCATTGGGTATAAACCCATTGCCATCTTGAATCACCGCTGACACCTCCCCTTCAGTCAGCACCCTCTTGCTCCTCATTTACCACCCTCCGCTCTTGAGGTTGGCAGGTTGCCGTCCATAAGCTCTCCTTGGTCTCCATCACCGTGGTCCTTGAGATTGGGCCACGAAAACTAGCATGTGAATAGGAGAAGAAAAACCACTTACAATATAATTAGTTTATTTTTCGATCGAGCCTTTTCTAGTAAGTAGTAAGTGATTGTTGTGGGAAGCTTGTGAAAAACGGGCTCTTGTATTCCCTCCATATAGGAAACAACTTAAAGGTTATTGATGATTTATATTTCTAAAATATTTGACTCAAAGTTTGTTCAAAACATCATCTAATTCCTATACATAGGAGCCTACAAGTTGAACCGTTTCAATAATAATTTTTCCAATTCGGTAAAAAAAATATTTTTTTTGCAAACAGAGCCTCCAATTAAGCTGAGTTGTTCCGATTAGCTAGAGCTTTTATTGGCTGACAGCTAGCAACTTGTTTTAATTAGTTAATTCATTCAAATAATAGGGGATGTTGAGGCATCATCTGTTGTGTGCGTATCAACATATATATGGATTTTTTTTTTTTGGAAATAAAGGTTGATCAACAGATATTTTGGTACCCGGCCATGACTATGCATGAATGAATGAATGAAAACATAAAAAGGTACCTAGCTGGATGCTTGTTGAAGATGTATACCTGCCGATGCGAATTGAAGTGGGGGCCGCGTGGTCAGTGGAACGGGAGTACGTACTCTAAGGATTTGGAAAAACTGGAGGAATATGGGTTACCATGCAGGGGAGGATGGTGCGGTGCCTGCTGCTGATGCGATGGACGGACGCAGACGACGCTACGCGACAATGCCCAAGTGCGGCGTTGTCGAGCAGCCACTGCACCGCCCGCCGCGTCTCCCTCCTCTCCTGCACTAGTTTATATTTAAACCAAAAACTGCCTTATATATTTTACTATATATCCAAAAATTAATGCACTAGCAATCCGACCTGAAAAGAGATACTTTCTTTGTTCTAAATTATAATTTATTTATTTTTTTAAATCCAAATTTAATCACTCATCTTGTTTATAAAATATGATTTTTTACGTGGCTTGTTTGCTTAATAAATAATCTATATAAATAACTTAAATTTGATGTAGTTATACAATTTTTTTTAAATAAGACGAGTGATTACACTTAAGATCAAAAATGTTAAACGAATTATAAATTAAAATAGAAGGAGTAGTATATATAATATAATATATAAATAGAAGAGAAAAGGGAAAGAGAAATATTATATTCCACGTTGAAAAAAATAGACTTGCATGTGTTCTTTTTTGGTTCGACCGTACGAGGAGCTCGCTCTCACGTTGCCCGATGACGAGACCCTCATTTTATTACCCTTTTCCAATATTTTCAACGCATTTTTCCTTTTTATTTATTTATACATTTTATTAAGCTTCAGTAATATAAGTACCACTGGGAAAAGAGAAAGAGAGAGAGAAGCGCAGGCGAAACAGCAGCAGCAGCGCGTCAGCGCCCGGGGCGACGAGATAGAGAGACTGACGAGGTGGGCCCATGCGGGCTTGACCAATCGGAGTTCGACAGCAGCCTACCCCCAAACCCACACTTCCCCCCTCGCGCCGGCCGTCTCCTCCCCTCGCCCCCTCCTCCACCGATCGATCCTCCTCCTCCTCCACCCCCACCTTCTCTTCTCTTTAAATCTTCCATCCATATAGCTACCTACCTACCTGCAGCATCGATCGGAAGGAGAAAAAGGTGAAGCAGCAGGGCAGCTAGCTAGTTAGCAGATCGGAGCAAGAAGGGGGCGACCGACGAAGATGGGGCGCGGCAAGGTGCAGCTGAAGCGGATAGAGAACAAGATAAACCGGCAGGTGACCTTCTCCAAGCGCCGGAACGGGCTGCTGAAGAAGGCGCACGAGATCTCCGTCCTCTGCGACGCCGAGGTCGCCGTCGTCGTCTTCTCCCCCAAGGGCAAGCTCTATGAGTACGCCTCCGACTCCCGGTACGACGACCATCTCTTGCTTGCCGCCTTCCAATCCATCCGTCCTCCTCCTCCTGCTGCTGCTTGCTCATTCTCTCTTCCATCCCGAGTTCCATGATGTATTCCTGTGTGTGTTTGTTCAATTGAATACTTGTCTGTTTATATTAGCTGTCATCAGTATGCATCGTCGTCCATTAGTTCGTCATCAGTTTCATCTTTCTGCTGTGCTCGTGCTCGTGCTCGTGCTCGTGCTGCTGCTATGCGTATGCCAGCCATGCCACCAACCTTATGGCTTCGGTTGTCTCCTGGCGTTGCCCTTTTTGGCTCGCAGCCGCCGATTCCCAGCCCGAAAGCTCCTGCCGCTCTTGCCGTTTTTGGCCACCATACCATATCCTGCCTGCTGTCTGGTCCACGCCTGCCTCCCCAGTTTCATTCCATCGTCAGCCTGCTGCCTTATTTGCTTGCTTTCTTTTCTCTAATAGTGCTACAGCAGCCGATCATTTCATGCTGCCTGCGTCGATCTGCTTGATCTGCAAGCTGTTTGCTTGTTTCGGGAAATCTCGCCCGCCCGCCATTAATTGCTCATCTGTATACGCGGCCTGCTACCTTGCGTGCCCTGCGCCATGTATGCGCTTTCTGTTAGCTTTCTTTCTTGCTGTTCCCTGCGACTGCAGTTCCAGTTCCAGATGCATACCCTTTCCTTTCAATTCCTTTCCTTTTTGGGGATTGGTGACTCTCCACTCCTTTCAATTCGTTTTATTTTACTACTGTAAATTCCTTGTTTTATTATAGTATACTTAGTAGTAAGCTTTTCCGATTACTAGTAGATTACATCACGCAATCAGATCTTGTTCATTGTTCCAGTCGCCCGATTTGTACTTCGCATGCGTTTTTTATTACTCCGGGATACCGAAAATCTTTCTTAATTAATTCGGGCCTCTTCGATTTCCGCTCCAGCGTATAATTAATTAACCATCACTAATCACATGCACCTTATTCCCATTTTTCTAAACAAAAGTATCACATGTACCGAGGAGTTCGATCGTCCTGTGTTTCTCGAAGAATTCTCATCTTTATTCTTTCTCAATTAATTCGTTGCCATTCAAAAACAAATAAATTGCTGCCTAGGAACACGAGCTGCATGCCTGCCGGCGTAATTACTCTCCACTCACTTGCTCAAAACTACTGCAAATAATGAACCCTCCCTCTCTGGAATTAATCTGAATCTACACATGATCGAAGAGGCATGCATAGATCTGGCTCTTCCTTATCTGATTCTTCATATTCGTCTTCTCCGTTTCTTCTCTTGCATCCCTTCCATGTTGTTTCATCAGCTTTATAAACCATCGCCGTCTCTTTCACTTTCTTCTGTTGTTCTTCCCTGACCGTGAAAAATTGTGTTTTTTCTTCTTCATATGTGTGTGAAAAAAAATCCGTTTTTTCTTTGGATGTGCCCGTGATTTCTGATCCTTCGATCGGTGACTAGTTTGTATGGTCAAATCACGGTATACAAAGTAAGTAATAAGTCCAGCAAATCTTGCTGTCTGCGGCATCATATATCACCTAAAGTAATGAGCTTCTTATTTATTACTCCTATATATGGTGCAACAGTGTTCGAGTTGTTGTACTATGCAAACACTATATAGTTTGCATCCGGATTTTGTGGTGTTTGTTTTATTCCAAAAATATATAGTAAAGTTGTGAGGTACTGACTACTGAGTTCTGTCTCTTCACTTTCCTTTTCCCCCCTCGATGTTCTCTTTACATCAGTTCTACTCAGTTTTCTAGCTTTTATAGCGTTTCTGAGACATGCTGTCAAGGGTAAAAATGAAATAGTGCTTCATCGTGTACGTCATTACATTCTTCGCATACACTTTTATTATAGAAAAGTTGCATGCTCGTGTTACATGGAGGTATAATTGATATTTGTGTAATTGAGCAGCAGATCATTTTCTGCCTACTTAGCTAGCCAGCATGTGAAACTACAGCTATATATATAGTAGTTTGAGTAACACAGCTATATTTTGTTATGGCTCAATTTTGTAGTAGTACTGGTTGGGAACTCAGTAAACCATTTTACTTTCATGTACATGATGTCTGCATAATAGTTTGTATTCTGCATTCTTCTTCTTTTGACACTTTTTAAGTCATTCAACAACTACTAAAATAAGTGTCTTGCAGTCAGTCTCCAGATCAAACTTGTTGATCTAGGCTTCACTTAAGAATAATGCATGATTACTCGCCTTACTGTAATGGCTAAACCAATATCACATGCACTGTGTGCTTCTTCAAGTATTCCACATCCATGCATACCTAATACCCCTGACTGCTTAAAGATAGAACATGCATGTGTTTTTTTGCATATTGCTTATTATTTTTCTTAACATAACATTCTATAAAAGAAGCTCTATTACAAGAATGCCATGCTGGGTGTAAGGTAAAACTATGTCTGTACTGGTGCTGTTTTAATAAACAGTTAAAATCTTGTAAACACGCATCATTCAGATCTTAAATTAAGATAAGACAAACGTAAATGTCAAGTGACAGCCCTAGCTTCTTGCAATATCAATGTTAGCTTGTTTTATTTTAATTTTTTCATTTCGAAGATACTGGACGTTAGCTTACTTGTTGGATTGCATGTAAGCATGCATCGTGGTTGCTTTACAAAATTTTATTGACGTTTAAGGCATCTCTACTGCAATGCAAGATAGGTAAAGATACAATACTTGCATGGTTGCTTTTCCAAGAAGGAATATGTGCCCTCAAAATTTACTTATCCCTTTTGCAATAATCTCTGGTTTAATGCATAAACCAGTCACTAGATTATTTCAAGTACATCTAAAGAAATGATTTGACATTCTTTTTCCTTTTTTTTCAGCATGGACCAAATTCTTGAACGTTATGAGAGATATTCCTATGCTGAAAAGGCTCTTATTTCAGCTGAATCTGAAAGTGAGGTAAGACCGTAGGTTGTGAAATGTGAGGTGCACCTTACTTTGCCTTATGTGTGAAGCCCCCCAATGCTTCATTATTTTCCTACACTTTGTATGAGTATGATTGCTCACATATGTCAATATATATGGAAATTTTCTTGTGTGTTTTTTTGAACAAAACAATAAGCTTCATTCAATTAGTTTAACCTAATTAAAGGTTGTAGGATACTAGGATGGCCTTATATTTTATGTTAAATACCCTCAACTGGTCCTTGGACCGTTCACACATGTGCAAGAGAATATGTCTTTACCTGGACTCATCTTATGGTCAAAATAGGATATGCAAATATGCGCCACTAGGTGCGGTTCTGTTATACCTGTCTTTTCAAACATAGAAAACAAATGGCGGGTGGATCCCAAGTTTGGGAAAGTGTACACGAGGCCGCAATATCATTGCATTCTGTCCATTTGAAGTCTTGACAGAACCTGGTAGTATTAAATGTCTTTGCTGTGTATTTTTTTACGGATTTCTGCACAAAATATTCCTTGACTGCATGTAGCTGCATTACATTATATTCTAAACTTGTGTTGCTGTATCTATGGACTTACTACAAAGTGATAACAATGCCTTACAGTCATAGTACAAAAGAAGGGACTTGTTACTTGGGACTTCCTTTTTTATGGCCTTTGAACTTAATGTGCTTGTGTGTATGTTTGCATAACTAAAACTTTTCTGCATTTTTTAGTCATCATTCTTGTTTATTTGGATAAATACTAGCACTGTATTTTTAAATGTACAGTCATCAAAATTAGAAGTTAAATGTGTTCCACCATCAGTGATAACTATAAATCTTTATAAGACTGCTAATGTAAGCAGCCCTCTAAAAATAATAGGCTATGTCCATTGGCTCCATGTATGGTGTATGTTTTATATAATTTGCTAGGGAAAATGCAGAAAAAAATAAAAAATGTCCTGTTTTAGCATGCTGAAGCAAGTCAAAACATTACAAGGGATGATATAGGGCATGTTTGAATCTAGGGTCTAAAAATTAGCACAACACTTTTAGTTTATTTTTTAGCACTAAAGATTCAAACAGGTGTCCTAAAAGTGGTCCATGACTAAACTTTAGCACCCAAATAGGTTCTAAACTGTGCTAAACGCTCATTTTATATTGTAGTCATAAACTTTAGACTATGGATTCAAACACTCTTATGCTAAACTTTAGGTGCTCAAATTTAGGAGCTAAAGTTTAGCTGCTAAAATTTAGCATGGTGCTAAAGATTCAAACAGGACCATACTATGTTTTATGGGAGTTAAACATTGTGTCGCTAATCTTCCTATCCTATGCAAAGGGGTATAATGTTACAAACATTATAACCTTACTATGATGATGCTATTTTTTCTGAACTAATCACAAAGACATTCATCATTTTTTTTCCATTCTCGATGTTAATTCATAGGTCTCTTGCAGCATAGGATTATGTTATTTTTT